>PVKH010020723.1:0-14515 GCA_004027955.1 Chaetophractus vellerosus | reverse complement strand
AATGACTGAACTCCCAGCTGTCTGCTTGCTGAACTTCTATTGCTCCTTTAAGACTCAACCCAAAGGTTACCTCCTTATCTAAGACTAACAGGACCCTCACAGGCAGTGTGTTTCCATGCAATAGCAAACAATAACAATACTGCTAGCTAGTATTTATTGGGTTCTTACTATGTGTATGACACTGTGTTAAGTGTTGGGATTCAAATACAGGCTTGTCTGACTCCTGAACCTGAGAATTTAACCAATGCATGGTAATGCCTCTTTGGGGATGTTCCTCTGTCAATATTTGGCACATAGCATTGTGTGTGGCAAAAACTACCAGTTTGCCATCAAAATCCATTTTCCACTTCTTCCTGTGAACATGGCAGCCCAGGTGGAGATAGTTTCCCAATCTACTCAATGGCTAGGTGTGGCCATGTAACTAAATTCTCACCAATGGAATGTGAGAAATTCCTTGCCACTCCTTAAAAGGAAATCCCTTTCCTAAGATTTCTACTCTCTTCCTCCTCCAGTGCCTGCAACCCAGTTGGGCCATGCAGATAAGGATAAAATCCTAGGGATGATAAAGGAACAAAATGGAAGGGACCTGGGTTTCTGAATAAGTGTGTGGAGCAGAGCCTCTTGCCAAACTTGGGGCTGTTAATGAGAGCAAAATAAACTTCTATATTCTTCAAGCTATTGCAATTTGGTACCTATTTGTCACAGCAGCTGAAACATCATCCTAAGCAATTTGCATTAAGATTACCTTTTTCTTCCCCACTAGACAGAGAAGTCCTTGAGGGGCAAGGACCACCTCAAATTCATCTCTGTATATTGGGCCTAGCAGAGTGCCTGGAACATAGCAAATATTCTAGAATGAGTATTTCTATTGAGTGAATGATGAATAAATTGCTACTTATATGGTTGCAAAAATGCCTATGAGAAATGTTTGAGCATTGAGACTGGATGCAGGAATATCCAAAAAGGATGAAAGAACTTTCCTTTGGTGTGAACTAGAACCAGGATACAGGTCTGTCAGCATTCTCATGTGACTGGTAGGAGGGATATGGCCTGATTTCAACCATACATTTGCCATGGTGTACTTGCAAGTAATACAAAGGCTTGGCCAGAGGAGAACTTCCACGGTGACTGAAACACTGGATACCCCAGAGTTAAGAGTTACTTCTTAGCTCTTTTTCTCTAGCACCTTCCCTCAGATGAGTAGCCTCAGCTTTAAATTTGGGCAGGCAGGAGACGGCAGTTGTACTGTCCATCAGTATCATCTGTTGTAATCTTTAAGCTGCCAGTGTGACAGCTGGGGAAGAGCAGGATCAAGTTGACTGGCAGAATGTTTTACATCTAATGAGTTTGTGCACAATAATAGTATAATAAATAAGGCTCTAGAGGAACTCAGTTATCACTTGCATTCCAAAAGTGAGATACGGCTTTACCAGAAGCTCACAGAGCCATCTGTCATGAAATATTAGTCTTTGTGTCAATGGTTGGACTGGCCTGAGGAAATGGAAAACATCAGAGGATAAAGGCAGATGACAACACCATGTCGTTTAAAGAGATTTAAAGGGAGCTACCTTAAGGAGCTAGAGATTTCAAGATGATTTTGAAATAAATATATAATACTAGCAAAAGAAGTTAGACTTGAAATCTTGGCTGCTGAATGCTAATGAGTATTTCCATCAGATGAGTTCAGTTTCTGTCACTCGGGGTAAGTTCTTGAGTAATATAATCTTTATCTGCTTGGATTTGGGGCTGGAATTATTGCAATCTTCTTTAATGTGTTTTTGCCCAGTTTGATACATCAAAATCTGATCATCAAAGCACTCTGTTGATGACACAACTACTAGTGAGAGGAAAATTGAAAGAGAACAAAAGCTTGAGAACTGGATAAAAGCTGTTAGGGTATATAGTTGTTTGGATTCCTCATTTTTGTTGAGAGAAAGGAGGAGGAAACTCACAAGCTGTCACAAATAGAGAATTGGGACTAAACAAAACTCATCAGTCAATAACATCATTAAATGCTGATATCAAACCGCATGGTAATGGGAAAAGTCTGGCAGGACAAAGCAGCATGTTGACCAGTTATAAAATAAGCATAATTAGAGAAGCAATTAATTGAAGTGAGAAGTTCCAGGATAAAAAGTCCCAGTGAGAACAAATGCAGGAGATTTTATAGGTCTTATCTGTGTAAGGTCTTCAGCCAAGACTTGATTTTATAGGGTTTATGCCTGGAGAATGTGATTTCCCAATGTTGATGGGAGACTCAGGATTGGTCTCAGTTGGGGAGTTACAGGGATGGTTCTCCTAGGTACCATGTTCAGTGAGGTTGATTTTAGTGGTTCAAATACAGAATTTGTGCCTATGGATTTGGTTTCCATGTCTAGAACTATCCTTCCCAAATGTATTCCAGGACCAGTATAGGTAGATATTTTCAGTGGATATGGTAGAATGGTGTTTGACATCCAGAGCCTGGAAGGCTAAAAACACATTTTCTAGACTCCCTTGCAGCTGGGGTTCTGTTGTGATCTAGGTCCTACCAATGAGATGTACTTGTATGAGATTTGAAAGTGGAGAGTGGGAAGGGGTTTTGCTGTTGTGTGTCTGGCAAGCTTTCCCATGGAGGTGTTAGCAGAGGTCCCAGGATGTCAAAGTACACAACATCCCTTTTGCTAGTGTAGATGGTAGAAGGGCAGCATGCTTAGGAGGGGACAGCTCTAATGGGGATTTCTGGTTGTGGTGGTTTCCTGATCATTGTGGTATCCTGACTGTGGCAAGTTACATGTTTCTGGAGGCTATAGCTGTAGAGTATCTTCCCAATTTGTCAAGTGGCTTCTTCTTTGTACAAAAAGCAACAGCTCCTCAGGTGGTTCAATTCTGTGGTATGGCTATATCTGTTTCTTCAGGCTTCCCAACAAGTGTTTAAGCCATTTAATGATCTGTTGTAGGAGATCACCTCCAAAGATGGTTCCCATCAATGTCATCCCTCTTTTTATAGACATGCCACTCCATTAAGAGGTAGAGTCTAATTCCCCTCCTCTTGCTGGCATGAATGACTTGCTTGACCAATAGAATGTAGTGGAAGTGATTTTCTGGGTCTTCTGAAGCTGGGTCGTAAGAAGTGTTGCAGTTCCTGCCTGGGTCTCTTGGAATAATATTCACTCTTGGAGGACTGAGCTCCATGTAAGAAGTCCAACTACCTTGAGACTGCTAGCCTTTGAGGAAGCACAGGATAGCCACGTGGGAAGAAAAACTGTATTCAGGAGGTAACTTGCCACGCAAGAATGAAAGCAAGGGGTAGGGAGTAGATGACATTTTTGTGATTGCCTGATAATTCATCTTCACTGAACCAATTATCCACGTCAAATGAAAGGTCAGAGCCTCCTCTTGCTGGGAAAACCCTATGTTCTTAAGTGTTCAAATTATTTTTGTACTTACGTAACTATTTTTAAAATTATTTTAGTCCATTTGAAAGTAATTCATTAAATCATTCTCTCATCTCTCAAATCAATGACAAATAAAAAGACTTGATTTGGGGGGGGCGGATGTGGCTCAAATGGTTGGGCATCTGTCTGCCATATGGAGGGACCTGGGTTCGATCCCTGGGACCTCCCAGTGAAATAAAAAATAATAAAGGAGGCGCACATGCCACCAGGTCTTGTGTGCAGGCGTGCTGCCAGGCCATGCCGAGCCATGCAGCAAGATGATGATATAACAGGAGAGAGAAACAGGGGAGGTCCAAGACAAGACGTGCCAAAAACCAGGAACTGAGGTGGTACAGGTGGCAGAACATCTCTCTCCCACATCAGAGGTCCCCGGGATCGAATCCCAGTAAAGACTGGACAAGAAGGATGAGAAGAGAGGGCAGAAAACAGACACAGAGAATTGCCCAGCGAATGGACGCAAAAACAGCAAAACGGGGGAGGGTGGGTTAAAATGGATAAAGTAAATAAATAAATAAATCTTAAAAAAAAGAGATTGATTCAGTAATCAAAAACCTCACAACAAAGAAAAGCGCATGATCAAATGGTTTCACGGGGGAATTTTACCAAACATTCCAAGAAGAATTAACACTAATCCTGTGCAAATTATTCCAAAAAATTGAAGATGACAGAATACTCTATAACACATTCTATGAGGACATCACCACTCTCATACCAAAGCCAGATAAAGATACCACAAGAAAAGAAAATCACAGACCAATATCCCTTATGAACATAGAAGCAAAATCTTCCAACAAAATACTAGCAAACCAAATCCAATGCACATCTAAAGAAGTAACACCATGATCAAGTGGGATTTATCCCTGGTATGCAAGGATGATTCAACATAAAATCATTTAATGTAACACACTACATTAACAGAATGAAGGAAAAAAACTGCATGATTATCTCAATTGATGCAAAAAAGCATTTGACAAAATCTAGCACCCCTTCTTTTTTTCTTTAACTTTATTTTCTACATTTAATAATTGAAAATATAAACAATTAAAAACAAAAAGTAAACACAGATGAATAAATACATATATTTCTCAATTAAATGTATTCCATACATATAATTTTTTAAATCAAATAATATGTTATGCAATATATTTGGTTCATAGTAACGCAATCTTATAATATTTGTGCTTTTGTGTCTGGCTTGCTTCGCTCCACATAATGTCCTCCAGGTTCATCCTAGTTGTCATATGCTTTATGATTTCATTTCTTCTTATAGCTGCATAATATTTCATCGTGTGAATAGACCACAGTTTGTTTACCATTCGTCTGTTGATGGACACCTGGGTTGTTTCCAACTTTTGGCAATCGGGAATAATGTTGCTGTGAAAATCAGTGTGCAGATGTCTGTTCGTGACACTGCTCTCAGTTCTTCTGGGTATATACCCAGTAGTGGTATTGCCGAGTCAAGTGGGAATTCTATATTCAACTTCTTTAGTAACTGCCAAACAGTCCTCCACAGTGGCTGTACCATTCTGCATTCCCACCAACAGTAAATAAGTGTTCCTATCTCTCTACATCCTCTCCAACACTTGTAGTTCTCTGTCTTTTTAATACTGGCCATTCCAATAGGTGTGAAATGATATCTCATTGTAGTTTTGATTTGCATTTCCCTAATCATGAGTGATGTTGAGCATTTCTTCATGTGTTTTTTTGCCATTTGTATTTCTTCTTTGGAGAAATGTCTAACCAAGTCTTTTGCCCAATTTTTAATTGGGCCGTTTGTCTTTTTATTGTTGAGTTCTAACATCTCTTTATATATCCTGGATATTAAACCCTTATCAGATATGTGATTTCCAAATATTTTTTTCCCATTGAGTTGGCTGCCTTTTCACCCTTTTGACAAAGTCCTGTGAGGTGCAAAAGTATTTAATTTTGAGGAGGTCCCATTTATCTATTTTTTCTTTTGTTGCAAGTGCTTTGGGTGTAAGGGCCAAGAAACCACCACCTACTAAAAGGTCTTGAAGATGTTTCCCTGCATTTTCTCCTAGTAGTTTTGTGGTCATGGCTTTTATATTTAGATCTTTGATCCATTTTGAGTTGATTCTTGTATAGGGGGTGAGATAGGGGTCCTCTTTCATTCTTTTGCTTATAGATATCCAGTTTTCCAAGCACCATTTATTGAAGAGACTGTTTTTTTTCCCATTAGCATGGACTTGGTAGGTTGGTCAAAAACCAGTTGACTGTATAGGTGAGGGTTTATTTCTGGGTTCTCAATTCTATTCCACTGATCGATGTGTCTATCTTCACGCCAGTACCATGCTGTTTTGACCACTATAGCTTTGTACTATGTTTCAAGGTCAGGCAGTGAAATTCCTCCCACATTGCTCTTCTTTTTTAGAATGCTTTTGGCTATTCAGGTGCACTTACCCTCCCAGATGAATTTGGTAATTGTCTTCTCTAATTCTGTAAAGTAAGCTGTTGGGATTTTGAATGGTATTGTACTGAATCTATAAATCAGTTTGGGTAAGATTGACATCTTCACGATATTTATTCTTCCAATCCATGAACACGAAATGTCTTTCCATTTGTTTAGGTCTTTATAAATTTCTTTTAACATTGATTTGTAGTTTTCTGTATATAGGTCCTGTACTTCTTTGGTTAAATTAACTCCTAGGTATTTGAGTCTTTTTCTTGCTATTGAAAACGGAATTTTCTCCCTGATTTCCTCCTCAGGTTGTTCAGTACTAGTGTACAAAACATTACTGGTTTTTGTGTGTTGATTTTGTATCATGCCACTTTGATGAACTCATTTATTAGCTCAAGTAGCTTTGTTGTGGATACTTTAGGATTTTCTAAGTACAGGATCATGTCATCCACAAATAGTGAGAGCTTTACTTCCTCTTTTCCTATTTGGGTGCCTTTAATTTTTTTTTCTTGTCTAATTGCCCTAGCTAGAACTTGTAATACAATGTTGAATAACAACAGTGACAGTGGGCATCCTTGTCTTGTTCTCAATCTTAGAGGGAAAGCTTTCAACCTTTCCCTATTGAGTATGATGTTGGCTGTGGGTTTTTCATGTATGCCTTTTATCATATTGAGGAATTTTCCATCTATTCCTATCTTTTGAAGTGTTTTTATAAAAAAAGGATGCTAGTATTTGTTGAATGCCTTTTCTGAATCGATTGAGATGATCATGTGTTTTTTTCCCCTTCAATTTGTATTACATTGATTGATTTTCTTATGTTGAACCAGCCTTGCATACCAGGAATAAATCCCACTTGGTCATGATGTATAAGTCTTTTGATATGCTGTTGGATTCGATTTGCAAGCATTTTGTTGAAAATTTTTGCATCTATGTTCATTAGAGAGATTGGCCTGTAATTTTATTTTCTTGTAGAATCTTTATCTGGCTTTGGTATTAGCATGATGTTGGCTTCAGAAAATGTTGGGTAATTCCTCCCCCCTCCCACCCTGGTCAATTTCTTGGAAGAGTTTAAACAGTATTCAATCTCCTTAAAAGTGATTGCTTTGTTAAGATCTTGTATTTCTTGTAGCATCAGTGTAGGTTTGTTGTGCATTTCTAGGAATTGCCCATTTCATCTAGGTTGTCTAGTTTGTTGGCATATAGTTTCTCATAATAACCTCTTATGATTCTCTTTATTTCTGTGGGATCATTTGTAATTTGCCCCCCTCCTTCATTTCTGATTGTATTTATTTGCATCTTCTCCCTTTTTTTTCTTAGTCTAGCTAGGGGTTTGTCAATTTTATTGATCTTCTCAAAGAAGCAGCTTTTGGTTTTGTTGATTTTCTCTACTGTTTTTCTGTTCTCATTTTCATTTATTTCTGCTCTAAACTTTATTATCTCTTTCCTTCTGCTTGCTTTGGGACTGGTTTGCTTTTCTTTTTCTAGTTTCTTTAGTTGTTCAGTTAAATCTTTGAGTTTAGCTCTTTCTTGTTTTTTTAATATAGGCATTTAGGGCTATAAATTTCCCTCTCAAGACTGCCTTTGCTGTATCCCATAATGTGTTGTTTTCATTTGTCTCAATATAGTTACTGATTTCACTTGCAATTTCTTCTTTGACCCACTGATTATTTAGGAGTGTGTTGTTCAGTCTCCACACATTTGCAAATTTACTTTTTTCCTATTATTAATTTCTAGTTTCATTTCATTATGATCTGAGAAGGTGCTTTGTATAATTTCAATCTTTTTTTATTTATTGAGAGCTGCATTGTGACCTAACATGTGGTCTATCCCAGAGAGAGATCCATGGGCACTTGAGAAGAATGATTAACCTGCTACGTTTGGATACAGTGTTCTGTATATGTCTTTTAGGTCTAACTTGTTTATCATATTGTTCTGTTTTCTGTTTCCTTGTTGATCTTCTGTCTAGTTCTATCTAATGATGTGAGTGGGGTGTTGAAGTCTCCAATGATTATTGTGGAAATGTCTATTTCTCCCTTCAGTTTTGCCAGTTTGTCTCATATATTTCGGGTCACCCTGGTTAGGTGTGTAGATATTTATGACTGTTATATCTTCCTGGTGAATCGTCCCTTTCATTAATATATAATGGCCTTCTGTATCTCTTACAAGTTTTTTGCATTTAAAGTCTGTTTTGTCTGATATTAGTATAGCTGCCCCTGCTCTTTTGTGGTTACTATTAGCATGGAGTATCTTTTTCCAACCCTTCACTTTCAGCTGGTTTGTATCCCTGGGTCTAAGGTGAGTTTCTTGTAAGCAGTACATGGATGGCTCATGTTTTTTTATCCATTCTATCAGCCTGTAAATGCACTATTTACTTCCTCCATTTTATTTGGTTTTCATGTTATCTTGTTTTTGTCTTTTTACTCTTTTGTTTATCTTTTCTGCTATTCTTTCTTCTATACTCTCCTCCAAGCCTGTCTCTTCTTTTTCTTTCAGGTTCTAAGGCTTCCTTTAATATTTCCTGCAAAGGTGGATTCTTTTTTGCAAACTCTGTTAGTTTGTTTGTTTGTGGATATTTTATACTCACCTTCATATTTGAAGGACAGTTTTGCTGGATAAAGAATTCGTCGCTGGCAGTTTTTCTCCTTCAGTTTCCTAATGTATCCTACCACTCTCTTCTCACCTCCATGGTTCCTGAAGAGAAATCTGCACTGAATCTTACTGGACTTCTCTTGTACATAATGGTTTGCTTCTCTCTTGCTGCTCTGAGAATTTTCTCTTTATCTTTGATATTTGACATTCTGAGTAGTATGTTTCTTGCCATAGGTCTATTTGGATTTATTCTGATTGGGATACGCTGTGCTTCTTGGACATGTAACTCATTTCTTTTGTGAGAGTTGGGAAACTTTCAGCTCTTTATTTCCTCAAATACTCTTTCTGCCCTCTTTCCCTTATCTTCTCCTTCTGGAACTCACATGACACGTAGGTTGTTGGGTTTTGTGTTGTCATTCAACTCTTTGAACCCCTGCTCAATTTTTTCCATTCTTTTCTCTCTTCAATTTTAGCTGTTCTGTCTTCGGTATCACTTATTCTTTCTTCTGTCATTTTGAGTCTGCTGTTGAATGCCTCAAATGTGTTTTGATCTCACCTACTGTGTCTTTCATTTCCATGAGTTCTGTTACTTTTCTTTTCAGGATTTCAAATTCTTCTTTGCGTTTGCTCAATGTCTTCTTGATGACATTTATTATTTAACCATATTGTCTTTCAACTCGTTAATTTGATTTTGGAAATTTGTGCGCATCTCGCTTAGTTCTCTTAAATTCTGCATCTCTTCTGGGGCTTTGATATATTCCTTTTCTTGGGCCATGTCTTCTATTTTCTTAGTATGGCTCATAATTTTTTGCTGATATCTAGGCATCTGATTAGGATTTAGTTTAGTCAGATGATCAATTTCTTTCTCTTTTTTAGGGATTTAGTGGGAGGAGACAATAGAGGCTGGAAAAAGTCTCTCCTACTTATTTTTAATTTTCTTGCATGCACTTCCTTGGTCGGACAGGAGATGAGGCACTCTTTGGCCATCTCTCCCCTTTCCTGGGGTGGCAGTTCTCAGTTCAATGCCTGGTTGGGGTGTTATTTGTTGCAACACAGACCAGATCAATGAGATAGAGCTTCCTGTCTGGAGGCTAGGAGCCTTGTAAGTCAAACTTTCTCTGAGACAGTTCTCCAGCCTTCTCTGGCAGCCCCCTTCCTTTTCCAGGCTAGGAAATATTTCCACTCCCATCTGAGTCCTCAACAATCAGTCCCTGTTAGTAGAGGAGGAGATTGGGAGGGATGTATATTTTTGGCCCCTGGAAGGCTTCAAGGCAAACAATGGTGCAGTCCCATCTGGCCTGGAAGGGCCCTTGGGACACAGCAGTCCAAATTGGTGAGCCAAAAGTTGAGTCAGCCTTAGACTATGTTCCCCTCTCTCCCCTTTCCTGGGCATCCTCATCAATTAGTCCCAGCTAGAAAGGAGGGAGATTTCAAGGATCGGGTTTTTCCAGTCCTTCACCAGCTCCCAGGGCAAACCACTGTGTGGTCTCACCTGGCCTGGAAAGGCTCATGGGACACAGCAGACCAAATTTGTGGGTCAGAAGCTGAGTCTGCCTTAGGCTGTGTCCCTCTCTCTCCCCTTCCCTGGAGTGGTAGATCCCTGGAGCCCCCTTTGTCTGTAGTCACAGGCCCAGAGGCCCGAGAATTCTAAAGTATCTTTAGTGTGGGGGATGGTGCCAGCAGCAGCTGCTGGTTTCAACTCATGCTTCTGTCGTAGCGATTTCCCTCCTTTGTCCCTCTCTCTTCTGGGCGGTGTCCAGCCTTTGCCTGCTGTACTAAATCCTAGAAGATCTTTTTCTGGGCTGTTTCAGCCTGTCCTCTATCTATTTTTCTGGTGAAGAGATTCCCGTGTTTTACTAGTCTGCCATCTTCCTGGAAGATCCCCCCAGGACCCCTAATTGATAAAAAAAAAACAAAAAACACTTAGAAAATTCAAATAGGAAGAAACTTCCTCAAGACGATAAAAGGCATATATGAAAAACCCACATTAACATCATTAATAGTGACAGACTAAAAGGTTTCCCTCTAAGATAAGGAGCAAGATAAGGATGCTCACTGTCCCTGCTGTTATTCAACATTGAACTGGAAGTTCTGGCCAGGGCAATTAGGCAAGAAAAAGAAATAAATGGCATCCACTTTGGAAAAGGAGAAGAAAAACTTCCCCTATTTGCAGATGACATTATCTTATATACAGAAAATTCTGAAAAAGTCACAACAAAACCCCTAGAGCTAATACATGAATTCAGCAAAGTATCTGAGTACAAGATCAACACCCGAAAAGCAGTAGTGTTTCTATATACTAGTAATGAACAATCAGAAAAAGAAATCAAGAAAAATATTTCATGTATAATAGCAACTAAGTAATCAAATATCTAAGAATAAATTACCCAAGCATGTAAAAACTTGTACATGGAAAACTACAAACAATTGCTGAAAAAAACCAAAGACCTAAATAAATGGAAGTACATTCCGTGTTCATGGATGGAAGGCTATTATTAAGATATCAATTCTGCCCAAAGTTATTTACAGACACAATGCAATCTCAAACAACCTTCTTCACAGAAATGGAAAAGCCAATAATCAAATTTATATAGAAGGGTAAGGGGCCTTGAATAGCCAATGCCATCTTAAAAAAGAACAAATTAGAGAACTCACAATTCCCAACTCAAAATTTATTACAAAGCCACAGTGTTGTTTTTTAAAACAAATCAATTTTATTGATACATATTAACAAAGCATACAATTCATCCAAAGTATACAATCAGTGGTATTCAGTATAATCATATAGTTGTGCATTTATCACCTCAATAATCATTAGAGCATCTTCATTATTTCAATAACAATAAACAAAAACCAAACAAGAAAATTCTTCACCTCTCAATCTCTCTATGCTTCCTCTGATGTACATAGCAGGAAAGCCAAAGTGTTTTAGTTTCCTTAGCTGCTCAAGCAAATACCATGCAATGAGTAGGCAGAAACAATGGGAATTTATTAGCTTACAGTTTTGAGGCTAAAAGAAAAGTCCAAATCAAGGTGTCATCAAGGCGATGCTTTCTTCCCAAAGATGGGAGTTCTGGGGCTGGCTCCAGTAATCCTTGGTCTTAGGCTCCTCTCTCACATGGCAGTGCACGTGACGGCCTCTCTTGGCTTCTCCCTTCTCTTTTGAATTCCACTGTCATTCAGCTTTGGGCTGATTCCTATGTGGCTTTCTCTCTGAATTTCATTCTCTTATAAAGGGCCACAGTAATAGCATTAATTGAGGTGGGCCACACCTTAACACCATCAAAAGGTCCTACTTACAAAGGTTTACAACTACAGGAATGGGTTTAAGTACATGTTTTCCGGGGGGTACATACAGCTCCAAACCACCATACACCAAAACAGCATGGTACTGGCACAAGGACAGATATATAGAACACTGGAATCAAATTAAGAGTTCAGAAATCAACCCTCACTTTTATGGTCAAATGATTTTTGACAAGGGGGCAAAGATCACTCAATGAGGAAAGTACAGTATCTTCAATAAATGGTGCTGGGAAAACTGGGTCTCCATCTGTGAAAAATGAAGGTGGACTCTCACCTCACAAAACATACAAAAATCAACTTAAAGTGGATCACAGACCTAACTATAAAGAGTCAGAACTAAAAAACTCCTAGAAGAAAATGTAAGGAAACATCTTTAGGATCTTGTATTAGGAAATGGTTTCTCAGACTTTACACCCACAGCACAAGCAATAAAAGAAAAAAATAGATTAAAGAGACTTTATCAAAATTAAAAACTTTTGTGCACCAAAGGACTTTAACATGAAAGTAAAATGACAACCTACACAATGTAAGAAAATATTTGGAAACCACATATTCGATAAGGATTTAATATCTAGAATATACAAAGAAATTTTTCAACTCAACAAGAAAAAGACAAACAGCCCAATTTAAAAATGGGCAAAAGACTTGAATAGACATTTCACCAAAGAAGATATACAAATGGCCAACAAGCACATGAAAAGATGCTCAACACTATTGGCCTTTAGGGAAATGCAAATCAAAACCACAATGAGACACCATTTCACATCCACTAGAATGGCTGCTATTAAAAATGGAAAATTACAAGTATTGGTTAGAGAGGATGTGGAGAAATAGGAACACTAATTCATTGCCAGTGGGAATGTAAAATGGTGCAGCTACTGTGGAAGATGGTTTGGCAGTTCCTCAGAAAGTAAAAAATTACCATATTACCTGGCTATCCAACTTCTAAGTATATATTTTTAAAAAATTGAAAACAGTGACTCAAACAAATATTGGCACACTGATGTTCACATGTTTGCATTATTCATAAGTGCCAAAAGATGGAAGCAACCCAAGTGTCCATCAAGTGATGAATGGATAAATAAAATGTGGTACACACACACAATGGAATATTATTCAACTGCAAAAAGAACTGAAGTCCTGGTACATGCTACAACATGAATGAACCTTGAAGACATCATTTTGTGTGAAATAAGACAGGCACAAAAGGACAAATATTGTATGATCTCACTGACATTAAATAATTAGAATAAGCAATCTTAGAGTCAGAATCTAGAATATAAGTTACCAGGGGGAACTAGGGAATAGGGAGTTAAGGCTTACAATGTATAGAGTCTCTATTTGGGATAATGGAAACGTTTTGGTAATGGATGGCAGTGATAGTAGCACAACATTATGAATATAATTGATAGTCTGAATATATATTGAATTTTAGGTTGTATATATATTACTAAAATAAAAATTTTTTAAAAAACATGGCATTGCACAACACAGTGAACCCTAAGTTATACCATAGGACTATAGTTAATAGTTGAATTATAAAAATGTGCTTATATCAGTTGTAACAAATGTACCACACCAATGCAAGGTATTAGGGTGGTATATGGGAACCCTGTATTTTATATACGATTTTTCTGTAAACCAACTTCTCTAATTAAAAAACATCAATTGCATTCTGTAGACAAAAAAATCCTCTCATTACATTTTTAAAAATAAGTCAATTTTATTGATACATATTAATAAAGCATATAATTTATCCAAAGTGTACAATCCATGGTATTTGGTATAATCAAATAGTTGTGTGTTCATAACTTCAATCATTACTAAAGCATTTCCATTATTTCAATAATAATAATAATAATAATAATAATAATAAAAACAAACAAGAAAATTCCTCACCACTCAATCTCTCTGTTTCCCCTGCTGTACATAGCTGCTATTTCTGGCTATTCTTGCACAACTATTTATTTGTTTATTAAACAGTTTTATTGAGTTATATCCACATACCACATGATCTATCCAAAGTGTATAATCAATGACTTTTTTTTTTTAGCTGTTAAAAAGTCCTTTATTGTGAAATTGTAAAATAAATAAAAAATAGATTGAAAGAAATTACAAATTTTAAGAGAGTGCAAGGCCAGGTTAGATTTAATATAATCAATTATTAAAAATTGCATAGCAACAAACATTTATAAATGTAAATAATAATTTAAATATAATAGAAATTAATTATAATTCTAATTTTTATATTACAGCTCTATTGGACATAATAATCTCTAAGAATGAAATAAAATATTGATTTAATTGCCATTTAAGCCATAATTCTTTCTAGATAATCAAATTCCTATTTGGGAATTCTTCACATCTTATTGAAATGAATTACAGCAGATAATTTACCAACTCATAATTTTATGAGGCAGAAAACTCAAAATCAGGGCCTGCTCGATAGCCCAGTGGATAGGGCACCGGCATACCACATGGGAGGCCCCGGGTTCGGTTCCCGGGGACCTCTCCTAGCGGGCAGACCACCTTGAAAATGGCAAGCCGCCATGGGCGGGCCAGAGCCGCCGTGGGCAGGGCAAAAAACTGCTATGGACAGGGCAAAAGCCGCCACGGGCAGGGCAGGTAGCCCGCGAATGGAGCGCAGCCAGCCACCTGCGAACTGAAAGCCGGCCGTGAATGGAAGCAGAAGTCACCCACAAGTGGGGAAAGCCGTGCCTGCGCAGTGACCAGTCTCGGCGCATCGCCGCAGCGGGGGGGAAGG
>PVKH010020722.1:0-14516 GCA_004027955.1 Chaetophractus vellerosus | reverse complement strand
CAGTTTGTGAGAATAACAGTCAAGAAAGGAGTCTCTTGTTTCCTTTTCCTCCCCAATCTTCCTGCCACCCCACATTTCTGGTATTCAGGGGTCAACAATAGCAAATAAGAATTGGGAGATATGAAATTAGTGAGAATATTAAAAAAAAAGATGCTAACAATACTCTCAGACCCTCTTTGCCTAATGAAGATCATCTGATTTTAGGAGCCCCTACGTGGGGAAGTGGGGGGAGGCAGAAGTTTTATGCACTGGAATGAAATAGGACTCTTCAATTATTACATAGATCTTGATATTTTCAAATACCTATGAATTACCGGGGGAAAATAAACAAAGCAAAACAAACATGAGACCACCAGAGTTTCCACAGAGGGAAAGAGGAGGCACTTCTCACTCTTAATATATCTTAAATGAACAATAGAAATAATGCAATGTGCTTTTAGTCTAATATACTGGTTATATTTTCTATTCTGTATGCCATAATTTTAATATCTGAAAAATACATAGGTTTGATTTTGTGGTGTTCTTTTTTTCACTCCTTATTCTCACTTTTGGCGCCTTATTTCCTCAAATGCCCTATGATTTTTGGTTGCAATTTAATATTTGTTGGAATTTTAGCTGTGAGAATTTGTATTAATTTGGGATGAAAGAATGTTTCTCCAGTGATATATTGCATTAGTTTCTACCAGGATCCCAGAAGACCTTCTGTCCTGAGACTACTTTATACAAAAGTATTGACTTACAGTTTTTAAGACAAAATGAGTAACAAAAACACACATAATAAACTTGTGAGAGAACAGCTTATGACAACAATTTCTTAGGGGAAGTCCCGCCCCATCCCCTTTCTCTCTCTTAGTCATTTCTCTTCTCTCTTCACCAAGATTAAGTTCAAGTAACAGACAATTTCTTGTCTTCTACAATTGAAGGAAGGGTATTTTTTTCTTGAAACCTTATTCACCAAGGACAATATATAATCCTCTATGGTTGCAGATTGATGCTAGACTTTCAGTTGAGCCACCCTATTAAGTGGGTCCTTTTCCCATGCCACTTGGCAAAGATGCTAATAACTGAGGATCCCTAGCTTTAAAAATAGTTAACATTCCTGGAGTTCTAGCTCTATTTCAGCCTTAGCTTATGATAATTTACACCTTTGCCAGATGAGTCATGCATTTTTAAATGATTTTAATGTGATCTAGTCTTTCGTGTTGTCAGAAACAATCATCTTTAAAGTTGCATAAATTAATTTATCTAAAGGTACCAGAAGCCAGATAGTTTGTTCCACATATAGGTGGTGTTTTGCGGTCTGTAATTCTGCAGACCTTCCTCATTCCCTGGAAACAATTTAAAATTTTGTTCTGTCTTTGAAAAATCTGGCATAATTTACAGCTTCACTAAAGACTTTAGAAATTTAAGGCTGGTTGCCCCCTAGTGGAAGATTTGTGTGCTGCAGGAGAATCTAGTTGAAAGTACAATGATGTTTACTTTCAATTTCCAGAGTCACTCATTTATTTATATAAGTTCAGCTACCTGACTTTAGGTGTTCTGAAACACTTAAGGAGAATCCCAGAAAGAGAAATAAACATTTTTCTACTATGGGATGTCAGTTATGACAAAACCTCTCATAAATTAAAAATGGTTTGTATTCTCTTCAGGTCCATCTCCATCCTGCTGATGTCACCTTCCTAAAGTGGGCAAAATGTGTTTTCTTTTTCCCTCTCACTTCATGTAACCACTGTGCCTTTGCAATAATTTGTGTCCAAGAGATATTTTATGTTTTAGTTTGCTAAAGGCTGCCAATGCAAAACTACCAGAAATGGGCTGGCTTTTATAATGGGAATTTACTAGGGTAAAAATCTTACAGTTACAGGGCTGTGAAAATGTCCAAATCAAGGCATCATCAGAGATGCTATCTCACTCAAAAGTCAGCTGCCGGCAGACTCTGGAATCCTGCCAAATAGCAAGGCAAAATGGTGGCTGGACTCTGCTTCCCTCTCTAGGTTCAGGTTCTCTCCGAGATCAGCTGTGGGTGATTAGGCATATGGCTCATCACTTCCTGGGCCTTGTCTCCTCAGCTTCAGGCTGCTCTTCTGATTCCAGCCTCTGTCCTCTTTCTCAGACTTTCAGGGTTTCTCTTTCTTTCTGAGATTGTAGGTGATCCTGTAGTCCTCTCTCATATGGCAGGGTAAAAATGGCAGCTCGCTTTCTCTGTGTGTGTCTGCATGTTTCTCCTCTTTATAAAGGCTCCAGCAGGAGGGCCAAGATCCACCTGGGTCATGTCTCACTAAAGCACTCCAATCAATGGTCCCCAACTGAATTCAATCCAATCAAAGAGTCCAGCAATCTAATCAAAGGCCCTTAACTACAGCGATCTAATAAAAAGTGATTTAATCAAAAGGTGTCTTAACTGAATCCAATCAAAAGGTCCCACATTGGTAGGTATACATGCACAAGGATGAGTTAGCTTAATACCATAATTTTCTGGGGTTCACAAAGAATTAAACCAGGACACTGTAGAATTTAGAATTTAGCCAGGAAAACAGAGGTGGTAATATATATTATGACAATAAGGGGTTTACTCTAGAGAACAGAATTTATACAGATGTGGGCACTGCCAGGAAGTGATGATGTAAAAGAAGGGAGTTAGTAAATCAGAGAAAGTCACTAACCATCACAATCTGAAGTGCTGACTGGCTGGGCAGCTCTATGTTGTCTGTTTAAACACTGTGATCTTTAGAGAGTGTATTAGTTTTCTACTGTTGCTATAACAAACTACCACAGATTTAGTGGCTTAAAAAAACACAATTTATTTTCTCACAATTCTGTAGGTTAGAGGTCCCACATGGTTAGAAGCCCAACACTGGGCTAAAACCAATGTACGAGCTGGGCTGCATTCCTCTCTGGAGGTTCTGGGGGGAGACTCTGTTTCCTTGCCTTTTCCAGCTTCTAGATGCTGCCATTACCTGGCTTGTGTCCCGCTTCCATCTTCAAATGCTGTAATGGCTTGACTCCTATTGATGTCACAACATTCTGGCTTTCTCTTTTCCCCCCCTCTTCTATTTTTAAAAGCCCTTGTGAATACACTGGGTTCAATCAGATAATCCAGAATAATTCCCCTATTTTAAATTCCTTAACTTAATCATATGTGCAAAATCCCATTTTCCATGTGGGGTTCTGGGGACTAAGCTGAGGACATCTTTGGAAGCCATGATTCTGTCAACATAGAAAAGAATGACTTATTGTCCTCTTCCACCTTTCAAATTCCTCACAACTTCCTCTTTGTCGACTCTAACCCAAAAGAATATGGAGAAGGGGATCCTGAGAATCACAGTTCCCAGTATTAATCAAGTTGACATATACAATCCAGTACAAATACTTTTTTCCTCACGCCATGAAATCATTCTAGGACAATACAGCTTCATTTAACTTTGATATCAAGTTACTTAAAATGTTTTATTTTAAAGTATGTACAGAATACCTGAATAAAGAAAAGAGTACCTTTAAAAAAAAGACTCCACTGTTATATATTCAACCTAATAGTTCTTGCCTTACAAGCCTCAGTATCAAAGCCACTAAAAATAAAGGAATAAGCTTATAGAAGATTTTTCCGTTAGACCTTCTAAATGTGATTGGTGAGGACATGAGTAGGTTGCAGCCTCACTGAAATGCATGTTCTCAAGTGTATCACAAGGCATGCTGAGAAAGCATCACTGGCAATCTTTAGAAATGAGCAAGTTTTGTGGATGATTCCCTAAAATTTGATAGCAAAATGATTGGATAACTTACAGGAGAAAGACCAAACGTAATAAAACCTGGGCTATGCCTCACTATCTCTTTGAAAACTCACTACCCAAAGTGAAGACAACCTCTAGGTAAAGGAACTGATTTTGAAGAGTTTTGATTTTGTGGTATGGGAGATGACAAAATAAAACTAATTTTTGTCTGCAATTGACATACATAAAACCCACAAAGATTAGACAGCACAGGACAAGTGAATATAAATACAAAGAAAGGAGGAATTATGGTATTAATTTAAGGCAAAGGAGAAGATGAGTTATAAAGCAATAAATAAGAAGGAGATACTTTTAATTGAAGAAGTCTTCTTGCTTTCAAGCTGTCTGCTTGCTTTCTGATATGTGTTGCCCTCGACTCTTGAGATTGCCTAAGTCTATATCTGTTCAAAACTTCTTTGGAGATACCTAATGCATCCACGCCCAGGCAGGAAGCATGAGATGCATGGTTTAAAGTGTGCTTTTAAAGTCAGATATGCAATGTGTGACAAGGTACAAATAAATGACTATGCTACTACTACTACGGGACAGCTCATTTCTATCCCCATTGAATAAAACAGTAAAATAAAAGCACAAAGAGAAGAAAAAAGAATAAATATATCTCTCTATCTCATAATATTATGAAAGTAAGCTCTTGAAATCGAATTAAGGGAGCACATTCTAAATTCCAGAACACTGGGGAGAATATATCTTCACCTTTTCATGATCACTATAAAATAGAATGGCCAAAGAATTACATAGAATATTAAATAAGTTCATATGTAAATTAAGTTTATTTAATCAATATACATTTGGATAAAACACATGTAATACATAGTTATATTAAAATATTGTTTAAATGGACTTTATACCAGATTTCACTTCAAATATTCCATTGTCAAGGATGTTGTTATCAATTATAACAATGATTTATGGCCCAATGGTACTCAATTTAAGCATTTTTAAATAACAACATATAATCCAGAGCCAAAATATATTCTAGGTGCAGAAGGAGACCATCATCCTTCTTTTCAAAGCAGAATTAGAAGTGTAGATTAGTGAAATGTCATAGGGCATGAAAAAAATTCTCTATTCCAAAATGACCTGATGAATTTGGCATTGTGTGGAAAATAAACAAAGTAGACAATATTCTCAACATATTTTTGTCATTTCAGATTTCATAGACCCAGAGAGTCCTGGGTTTACAACATGCTTCTCTTTCCTACTACATCATTAGTCCATTTACAAGTGCATATTATTTTTTCTCTACTCACTGAAGATATAAATAATAACTTTATTCAAATTACCCAAAAGAAATGATTAATTTTCATTCCTTCTATTGGGCTATTCATCTAATCGTACATTGCAAATATCCATTTTACTTGGTTAAAAATATTTTGATTGTTTTGTTCATGGCCTCCTTTACATCCTTATTCCTAAGACTGTAGATCATGGGATTCAACATAGGAATTACTGTGGTGTAAAACACAGCCACCATTTTTCCCTGCTCCACAGACTCCTCAGTTGGACTTCTAAGATACATGAAGAAGAGCGTTCCATAAAATATGGTGACAGTGGTCAGGTGGGACCCACATGTGGAGAAGGCTTTCTTTCTTCCTTCTGAAGAACGCATTCTTAGGATGGCAATAAGGATGAATATGTAGGAGACGATAATGATCAATAAGGAATAAGAGAAGTTGAGACCTGCTAATGTGCGCATGGTGTATTCTTTAATAAAGGTCCCTGCACAGGCCATTTTGATGAGGGCTGGGTCTGCACAGTAGAAGTGGTTGATCTCTATGTTTCCACAAAAGTACAAACCATGGGTCCAAAGTGTGGAGATCAGACTAATAAAGAAACCATATATATAAGGGAAAGAAATCAGCCGTATACACACAGTCCTTGACATTCTGCTGCCATAGAGCAGAGGGTTGCCAATTGCCATGTATCGGTCAAAGGCCATCACAGCAAGGATGAAGACCTCTACGTGTACAAAAGCAATGAAGAAAAAACATTGCACAATACAGCCAGGGTAGGATATGGTTTTGGTCTCAGATACCAAGTTTTCCAACATTTTTGGTGTGACGTTGGAGGAGAACCACACATCTGCAAAAGATAAATGACTGAGAAAGAAGTACATAGGGCTGTTGAGCTGGGGGCTGATCTTGATTAATATGATCATGCCAATGTTCCCAACCAGGGTGATCACATAGACCAGTAAGAAAACCACAAAGAAAAGGTGTTGTAATTCAGGACGACTAGTTAATCCCAAAAGAATAAATTCTGTTACATCTGTAAAATTGGGCATTTTCTTAAATCTGATCCAGATAGAGATGCATTTAATCTAACAAAATAGATAGAAATCAGTAAACACGCACAGCAAATACAGCCATTCCTCACATTCTTTTTCCTGCCCATTTCCTTTCAAAGCCTCTCCTATTTTTCTTTTGCCCTCCCTTCTCTTCTTCCATGCATATCTCTTACCAGTGTTTATTTTTCTTATGTATGTGTGTGTGTGTGTGTATATATAAGATTTTTCACACAGAAAGTAGTAAAATAATAGGAAGTTATAAAAATACAGTAACAGAATTTCTAGTGTCTAGTTTTTATTTTTTCTACACAGATTTCAGAAGAACTTTTATTCTTGCTAACTGCTGTGAAGAGAAATACCATTTCCACTGACCCCAACATTTAGTAGATGCATATATTTTATTTATTCACTAGTTTTTTAAAGCTTCAAACGTGTGTAATATGTTAGAAATTTAGTTAAAATGACAGACAAAAAATGTTCTTCAAAAATCAAAGAGTAAAATATCTCTTTAGTCATCTTGCAAATTTGAGATGTTTATTATAAAAGGACTTAATGGAACTTCAAAATACCTTAAAATGAACACATTACTTTTATCCAAAAAAGGGAAAAAGAAGGAATGCCTCTTAAAGCATCATGTTGATTTAGCAATTTTTAAAATTCTGAAAGTCAACCTAGATAAGAATTGAATCCTTGCCAGCCATTGTCCGCATTGCAAACAAGCCAAATAAAAATGATGTAAAGCATCATTTCCTCTTTAAAATCTTCTCTTCCCTTAGACCTTGAACCTTTCAAACTTATGGCAGTCCCTCATTTATATTTCTCTCTGCCTCAAAGCTGTTGAACTTGAGATGAGGAACTATGTGCTTATTCACCTTTATATCCCTGTTCGTTAGCCCAGGACGATGAGAAAATGAAAGAGGACTAATTTAACCTAATTTACACCCTTCTTGATGACTGGAATTAATCATTACAAAAGCTAATTACTGTTTGAAGCAGTCAAAAAGTGATGTCTTCTGCAACTGTTAAATATCTAATTCTTATTTCAGCCTATTATGCTTTTGAATATAGATGATAGATGATAGATATAGATAGGTAGAGAGAGAGAGAGATTTAATAGTTCCTTTATTCCCTATTTCCTTGCTTTATTCACCAATTCTTTTGTAGTCCTTAGAACTTTGAGGAAAATAAGAGAAATAAAATACTCAGTAAAACCCACATGATTATTTTGTAAACATTTAAGTATATAATTCATGAAATTTCTCAAATGTATTGGAAATGAAAAGAAAAAATTTTAAATGTTGGGTAGGAGTCTATTTTTGTTTTGTTACTCTATCAGATTAAGTTGGCTAGCTATCTGAATTCTTTATACCTTCTAATACTCTAGTTAATATATTTTGAGCTAATTTATATACATACATTTTTTTATTTATGTTCTATTTATTAATGGACCAAAGGTTTAAAAAACTGGTTCTTCATAAAGCTTTCTTGTGTTTGCCACAGAAGTACAAATTAGAAGAATATCATCATCATCGATTCCCAGCTGGTCCTTGATGATGCTGAATTTTTGAAATAGAATACAGATTGACCACACGGGGATACTTTTTGTTGCATTAAAATGATACTTTAATGAAATCTGAAATGCTTCATTAATAGTAAAATGACTAAAGACTTGGTTTCAATTCTCAGCTCTTCTAGTTACTAGATGTGTGACCTTAAATCATTTATTTAATGTTGCTGTGTTCAGCTTCCTCATGAGTAAATGGGAAAATGAGAGGATCTACCTTTGGGGTTGTTATGAGGATGAACTAAGAAAATATGCACGAAGTATTACAGAAAGCACAGGTTAATGAAATCCCTGAGCTTTGTGTTTAGTCCTGATTCTGTTATTAAATTTCTTTATCTGAAACTTAATTTCCTGATGTGTAAAAAGTAAGAGATTGGTTGGATCAAGGGACTTCTACCAATGCTATTAATATGTATTCTAGTAAAAGAATCAAACTTATATTTTGTCATGCTCCATTGTGCTTTCAGAAAATTTTGTTAATATTTGTTTGTTTGTTTTCTTAGGATTAATTTGTCTTAAGGTGACTATAGAGGAGTCTTCAAAAAATATAGATATATCCACAGTTTCTATAAAGAAGCCCTCATTTCCTGTAACATCATGTACTGAGGTTGCCTGGTACTGGCCAAGAAAGCCATGCATCTCAGTCGGAAGGTCCTCAGCTCTCATTGGGTGTATTAAATGTAAATAACTAAGACTATGATTGTTTTCTTTTCTTAGATAAATACAAACATAATACCCAGTATGAGAAGAAAAAAAGTTAATTGATTTAAATTTTCCTGTAAGTTGAAAAGTCTTGTTGCATAAAAGCAAATGAAGTTGAAGAGTTTATTTAGAAACATGAGATGGACTTTTAGTTGTTATATTATTTGGCCTTGTGTTTTGAACACATTATTTTAAGGCTCATCTATTCAGAAGGAGATGTGTAGTTACAATATGTAATATTCAGATTAAAAGAATTGATATATATATACTTATACCCTCCACTCTCTCTTCAGATTAACTATTGAACATAAACACACACACATTTATACACACAAACAGAATTTTATAAAAATAACTCATTGAATGGTTTACCATTTTAACACAACAAAGAAGATGTATAAACTATTAAAAGGAAAAGTTCTTTAAGATATTATAAAGCATAGTCATATATCAATAAAAAGAATACCACATCAAATCTATTATTTCCAAGAAATATTTAGAAGCAACAAAATTTGCATTTGCATTGGATCGAAAAAAGAGAAGATTTATATTTTGTTGAATGTCCCAATATAAATATTTATAAAGATTAGGATTAATATCTAACTTACAAGGCAGAGCAGTGTGGTTGTTTGCTTTAAAATGATGCATTTAACTCAACTCTCAAAGATGGTTTCCATATCTGAAAAACTGGATGTTTTTTGAGGATTAAATAAATTGAGCCAGAAAAGTGGAGTAGAATAGTGTCTAGCAAATACACACAAAAGCTTATAGTGTCAGCTATTACTGATATTCTTATCCTTACTTAAACTTGACACATTTGTAATGGCATCTGCACCAATTTCCTCTTGCCATAACCCTCTTATCGATCTATCTATTGGCAGTTTACTTGGTTGCTGTCAAATCGACTGACTCCTTACTAAAATATTGATCAATTTGAGATCATATGCATTGAGATAGATGTTATTTGTGGCAAATTTGGGTTTAAGGCATTTTTATTTTGTTTCATAACTTATTTGCACATGCTTTTCTGTATGTATGTATGTACGTATGTGTGTATGTATGTATGTATTTAGTGCTTTCCAAAAAATCACTGGTTCTTCTCTCATCCAACATTTGCTGTTATCAAAAAACTGTTTCTTGACTAAAAAGATACATCCCTTTTCCTATGCACTGTCATCTGAGATCTTTCAATTCCTCCTTATTCCTTGGGATTTGCCCCTATATTAGATGAGCTACTTCTCTTCTCCTGGTTGGAATTTACATGATAGAGATAAAAGCTTGGAAAAAATAAGAGATGATTTTTCTCCTTTCTTAGGAAGGCAGTGACAATAAAATACAAGGAGCAGCATTATAGGTTTCTTCTGCCAAAATGCAGGGACAAGGAGATGTTGCTTCATCTAATTGTGAATTTGTAAATGAAAGAGACAGAGGGTATTGTCAACTCTATTAACATTTCCTCTTTTTTCTACAAGGATATCTGCATCATCATCTTGGCCCCCTTACAAATATTAGTCATTTTCCCTACATCTAGACAAGAAAACTGTTTTATGTTCTCAGCTTACTCTAAGTTCTAAAGAATATTTTTTTTATTTTTACAGTTTTATTGATTTATTCAATGATTAATAAACCTTATGTATTTAAAAAGAGCCTTGTAACTACTTCTTTTTTCACTTTAGTCAACAGTAGTCAATAATTTTTTTAAAAAGGAAAGATAATGGATGTTAGGCTTCAAGCATCTTACATGCTGAGTGTATCAATTAGTTGAGCCAAATGACCTGAAGCTCCAGCTCCAGGTCATACGTAGGGCTCAATTTTTAGTAACTGTTCAATGACAAATTTGAACAGAAGAGTAGAATGAGGCACAAATGTTGATCTGCTAATGAAATCTATCTATGTTCACTACTACCTCCAGTTGTGGTAGGTTATATGTAGGATGAACAACTGTTATCCATTTGTCCAGGATTTTCCTGATTTTAGACTGAAAGTTTTGTATCCAAGCAAACTCTTCCATCTCAGGCAAACCAAGACATTTCGCAGCACTAGCAAGTGTAGGCGTCCCTATTTATTAAGCTGATTGGGACTTGAAAGGTCTTTAGAGTGCTGCTATTTGTGACATAGCAGAGGACTCTAGAAAATGGCAAGCAGTCCTGACTTGTTCATACAGGCATTTTCCATGTTAAATTCCAATCATTTAGGATGAAGAAGGAAGAATGAAGAAAGGACCCTATGGTTTCTTAGCAATATAAGAATATTTGTTAGTGTCCTGGGGCCAAGTGGGCTTCTTTGGACATAATTGCATTTGGAAACATGTTGTTGGTATTGTTTACATGCTGTTAAGGTAGACAAGTCTAATTCAATTACTCTATGTACGTGTATGATATAGATAGATGATAGATAGATAGATGATAGATAGATAGATAGATAGATAGATAGATAGATAGATAGATAGATAGATAGATGGATGGATAGATAGATAGATATTGAAAATGACAGTTATACTAAATAAACCAGAAACACTATTATCTGTTTACTGTCTAGTACCTCTTTATGAGATAGAGCCCCACTGTTTAGGTAAGACTGTTTATCTTTCTGTCACTGGATGAATTGCAGGCCATGGATGGGGGCATCCAGCAAAAAGCCCCATCCACATGGACTTCCATTGCCACATTGATATCTCTCCAATCCCATTTCCTAACAGCCCTCCACAGAACATTCTCTGTCTACTGAGAATTGCAAAGATAGCCTAGAAGAATAACACTTTAAACTACATTTATAAAAACACAAACTTTCCCTATGAATGAACCTACCGTGCATGAGGAAAAATTGCTCTTGGTAATATCTCATTTGTCATCATGAATGGGTAACTGAGAAGGGTTTATAAGGGATGGAAATCCCACTATGGGATTTTCTCACTGGAGAATATAGGCAGGTACATGAAGAAACAATTAAAATGCTATATATTGCATCATCTATAATAGGAAATGAATCTCAAGGGCAAATAACTTAGCAGAATTAGAATTTTTAAAAAAATAAGGATCAAAAACATGATATTTTGCTTTCTTCCCAATTTAAGTTATATTCTCTGTATCTTGAGGGCTGTGCTGATTTTTTTTGAATGGAGCAAAGATCTTGGAGTCCCTTGTGCAAATAATTGGGTGTAAGTATTGCATCAGTAACAACATATATTACAACTATGCTACAGAGTATACAAAACACTAACACTTCTCTTTCTATTAATGAAAAATATTTCCTCCCTTTTACAACAAGAAAGAGTTGGTAAAATGAGAGAATAAAGGGTGGCACAGTTCATGTTTACACATCACTGATTAACCCAAATGGGCCTCAACTTCTTCTGAAAGAATTAATATACTTGTCTAAATTCCAACTAATTCCTGGGTTAGATTGATGGATTTTTGTAGTTGTTTATGTTGTTTTGTTCTGGTTTTTTTCTTAACACTATGTAAAAGGAAATTTCTTGGTATGTGTTTTTTTTATTGATAGAAAAGGATTTCTAATACCTCTCTTCCTCATGTTCATGGTTTCTACCCATTTAGGAAATTAAAAATATTAACATGCTTGAGAAATATGAGTGAAATAATTATTGACAAAGAGAATCTGTAGGCAGATTATAGGTGGGTATAATCTTCTGTTCACAATCTCCAAAATCTGAGACATGTAAATTCATTTCTCTAAATGAGCTTAATTAATACTTTGAGGCTCCATTTTCAAAATGGAAGAAACAACTTGAGTATGCCCCCTTCCTGATTTCCACAGGGCTGCATCTGAGTTCTAGGAAATGAATGTACCCCAAGGCATTGGGAAGACAATTCTTGTCCTTGAGGCCATCATCTATAAACATCAAAATTCATTCATTCATTCATTCATTCATTCATTCACTATGTGCCTGGGCTACATTGTGGGTAAAAATAGCATCTGCTCTCATAGAGCTTATGTTCTAGTGATATATCCTGGTTCTTAGTTGTTTCCTACTGAATTTCCCTTACTCAAAACACAAGTCTTTAATATTTTGACTCTTTCATTTACTTTTTTCCCTTTTAAAAAACAGAGAACATTTTGCAACTACCTCAACATGCTGGACCAGAGAGATCTTAAAATGTCTAGGTCATATCTCACTAGATACGTGCTTCTATCATTGTATTTTGTGAATTTGCTTCTTCCAATGGCTCAACTGGAAAAATAATACAGCTCTTCTTAGAATTTAAATTATGAAAACCCAAAGGAGCATCTTTCATTTCCCCACTCAAACCCCAAGTCTACGGCAGAGGAAGAAGGCAAGGGGCATTGATTTTCCTGTTTCTCAGGCAACCACATAGCTTGACCACTTTTAGCTTACCTTTTGCCTCCTCCCTCCAAATTAGGGGAGTTTTCTAGATGTTTTAATAAACTGATCTTTATCATTCATTGTTTGTTGTTTGAGTTCCCTTTTCCTTGTCTAATATGTACATAATGTATAATTTTATAATATTAAGTAGCATTGAGTAAACAGAATTATTAATAATGATAACCTACAAAGCAAGGCTGCTTGGGCTATCTATCCATCTACTAGTCAACAATATTTTAATAAATCTTCCCAAATCCCTGAACACTATATACTATTAATCTGAAAACACAAAATTTTTGAAATAATGTGTCATAGTTACTCTTCCGGTGAGTGGGAATAGATTCATCCTATCAAGGCAGTCATCAGCTTAAAAATGGGAAGTGTCTGTTCACAGTGTTCTCATAAGCCAAAACAATCCACAACTAGATAAGTTGTACTTATACTAGCAGCTTTGTTTACAAGCCAAAAACTTATGTATTGAATTGATGGCTATTTTTGATGGTTAATATTAATTTAACAAAATAGTGATAATATTACATATGAATGACTGCCCTGTGCTTCCCTTAACTTTTATGATGCATGGCTAGATGAAATAGGAAGCATCACCGGGCCTGGCCAGTTTTGGAATACCATGTACATTCTCCTCTGCTAGATTTGTCTTCCCTTATTATACAATAATTCATTCTGTGATCCCAAATATATGTTTCTGTGTTCAGTATTTAAAGATTTACAAAATGTGTTTCTCAGGCCAACCATGTAACTTGACTTCGGCTCTTTCTTGATTCCTGGGTTTGAACTTAGTGGCACAAGAAGGTTTGAAATTTGTAAAGAATCCTGTCATAAAAATGTCTATAAAGATCACAAGACCTTTCCTCAGATGTGAACTACAACTTGCACTTGCCTTTATTGCTAAGATATTTTAAAGAATTATATTAACTGATAAAGAAATTAAGTAAGAAAATTATAGTGTACCCATGCTCTTTGTTGAGTTAGGGCTAGCAATTATGACCACGCTCTAACAACCTAAAGGTGCAGACATGTGGTAATATTACTAAGGTTATATTAGTGTCTCAGGTGCTAAGATGGTAAAGAAATGAGTGGAAAATCAGAATGGTAGTAAGTCCTTACTTGACATACGAGTGAACTTCACTACCAATGTCTACATCTAAACAGTTGTGCATAATACTTAAAGATAATGATTTATAAAATAACTTTAATGAAACAACTGTTAAAAGTAGTTTCTATGTGTTAAAATGATCCTTTAAAAGAAAAGGAAGAAAATGTTAGGTAAAATTGTATCTTCTATATAATCTTAATTTCTAACACAGCCAGATGCTCTTAGAATAAGTCCACAAAATAATAGATGAGCAAGACGTTTTTGATGATGTAAGAAAAAGCCTATGTGATTTTAATACTAGACCTCTGAAAATATATAATTTATTTGAAAAAATATTTTAGAAAAGAATTTACTCAAAAATTCTTATGGAACCCTTAGCATCTGTGAATAAAATGTATCCAAAACCCTCCCATCTGTGAATAAAATGTTTCACATTTTAAGTGTTGGTAATCATAGAAAGTGGTGTAGCAATAAATTACTTAAATTAGGATGGGGTAAGACTGAAATATTCTTAAGAATAAAAAATTGGTTATTAAAATTGTGTATGGGATGCATGCAGCAAGACTTTCAGGCATTCACATTTAGGTAATCATTGTAAGTACATGAATAACACAAACCTTCGTTCAAAGATAGAACAATGGACAACTTCAGTCTAGCCCTATGGGAAAGTTTTCTGGGTTCAAGTCTACTCATCAATATATAAAACTTTCAGATCA
>PVKH010020721.1:0-14513 GCA_004027955.1 Chaetophractus vellerosus | reverse complement strand
TCGGCTCACTCCAACATCAGAACTGCTTTTCAAATCTCCTTCTCCAAAAATCTCCTCTCTGCTTCTCTCTAATCTCTGCTTCTACTTGAGTCCACCCCCACCGAGGGGTGGGGCTCAACGTCTCACTGACGTGGCAATTAACGCCCTACTCATAACTTAATCATGCCCAGATGAACAGATGAGCTTACAAACATAATCTCACTTATATTTTTGGAATTCATAATTAATTCAAACTCAAACCACTACAATTAGAGATACTGGTCTGTAATTTTCTTTTTTTTTTGTAGTATCTTTATTTGGTTTTGGTACTAGGGCGATGTTGGCTTCATGAAATGAGTTTGGTAGCATTCTTTCCTGTTCAATAATTTGGAAGAGCTTGAGCAAGATTGGTATTAGTTCATCTTTGAATGATTGGTAGAATTCACCTGTGAAGCCAATGGGTCCTGGGCTTTTCATCTTTGCTAGGTTTTTGATCACTGTTTCAAACTCTCCACTTGTTATTTGTTTGTTGAGGTCTTTGAGTTCTTCTAAAGTCAGTGTAGGTGGTTCATGTGTTTCCAGGAATTTGTCCATCTGGTCTACATTTTCTAGTTTTTTGGCATACAGTTGTTCATAGCATCCTCTTATTATCCATCTTATTTCTATGGGGTTAGTGGTAATGTCCCCCCCTCTCATTTCTGATTTTTTTATTTGTGTCTTCTTTCATTTTTTCTTTGTCAGTCTAACCAAGGGTTTGTTGATTTTGGTGATCTTCTCAAAGAAACAATTTTGGTTTGGTTGATTCTCTCTATTGTTTTTTTCTTCTTGATTTCATTGATTTCTGCTCTGATCTTTACTATTTCTTTCCTTCAGATTGGTTTGGAATTAGTTTGCTATTCTTTTTCTAGTTCTTCCAGGTGTGCAGTTAGATCTTCAATTTTAGCTCTTTCTTCTTTTTTTTAGTGTAAGCATTGAGGGCTATAATTTCCCTCCCAGCACTGCCTTTGCAGTGTCCCATTGGTTTTGATATGTTGTGTTCTTATTTTCATCATCTCAAGATATTTACTGAATTCTCTTGCAATTTCTTCTCTGATCCACTGGTTGTTTAAGAGAGTGTTGTTTAATCTCCAAATATTTATGAATTTTCCCTTTTTATGTCTATTATTGATTTCCAATTTCATTCCATTATGATCAGAGAAAGTATTTTGTATAATTGCAATCTTTTTAAATTTACTGAGATTTGTCTTGTGACCCAACATATGGTCTATCTTGGAGAAGGATCCATGAGCACTTGAAAAGAATTTATATCCTGCTGTTTTGGAATACAATGATCTATAGATGTCTGCTAGGTATAGTTCATTTGTCATATTATTCAAGTTCTCTGTTTCTTTATTTATCCTCTGTTCAGATGTTCTATCCAATACTGACAGCAGTATATTGAAGTCTCCAACTATTATTGTAGAGACATCTATTTGTCCCTTCAGCTTTGCCAGTGTGTGCCTCATGTATCTTGGGGCACTGATGTTAGGTGCATAGATATTTAGAATAGTTATTTTTTTCTTGGTGAATTGCCCTTTTTATTAATATATAAGGACCTTCATAATCCCTTATAGCAGTTTGCATTTAAAATATATTTTGTCTGGTATTTGTATCACTGTTCCAGCTCGTTTTTGGTTACTTTTTGCATGGAATACCTTTTTCTGACCTTTCACTTTTAACCTGGTTGTTTCCTTATGTCTGAGGTCAGTGTTGTCTTGCAGACAACATATAGATGGTTTGTATTTTTTATCCATTCTATAAGTCTGTGTCTTTTGATGGAGGAGTTCAAGCCATTAGCATTCAATGTTATTACTATAAAGGCATTAATTACTTCATATATTTTGTCCTTTGGGTTTCTGGTGTCATATTTTATTATTTTCTTTCTTTTAACCTTTTAATTTTCCTTTCCTAATAATCTTCATTTCTACACACTTTTCCAAGTCTCTCACCCTACCCCCTTTTCTTTTAACCTTTCAGGCTGCAGCACTCCCTTTTGAATCTCTTGTAATTCCGGTCTTTTAGTAGCATACCTTCTCAGGTTTGTTTGTCTATGAAGGCTTTAAACACACATTCATTTCTGGAGGACAGTTTTGCTGTATACAGAATTCTTGGCTGACAGGTTTTCTCTTTCAGTGCCTTAAATACATCATACCACTTTCTTCTCTCCTCCATGGTTTCTGATGAGAAATCAGAACTTAATCTTATTGAGGTTCCCTTATATGTGATGATTTGCTTTTCTCTTGCTGTTTCAGAATCTTCTCTTTATCTCTGATATTTGTCATTCTGAATAGTAGTTGTCTTGAGGTAGTTCTATTCAGATTTATTCTGTTTGGGGTGCATTGTCCTTCGATATTGATATTTATGTCTTTCATAAGGGTAGGGCAGTTTTTAGTCATTATTACTCAAGTATTCTTTCTGCCCCTTTTCCCTTTTCTTCTCCTTCTGGGACATTGGTAATGCATATATTTTTGCATTTCACATTGTCTTTCAATTCCCTGAGACCCTGCTCCATTTTTCCCATTCTATTCTATTTCTCTTCTCCTGTCTTTTCCAGTTTGGATGTTCTGTCTTTGAAATCACTAATTCTGTCTTCAAGCAATTCAAATCTGCTCTTTTGTGTCTCTAATGTATTTTTATATTCATCCATCGTGTCTTTCATTCCCATAAGGTCTGTTGTGGTTTTTTTTGCAGGCTTTCAATTTTTTATGCCCACCCAGTGTCTTCTTAATATTCTTTATCTCTTTAGTCATATTTTCTTTCAATTCTTTGAATTGATTTATGAGAGTTGTGTGATTATCATTGATTAATTGTCTTAAATTGTGTATCTCTTCAGGATATTGGTTGGTTCTTTTGGTTGGGCCATGTCTTACTTTTATCAAATTATAACCTGAAACTTTTTGGTCATGTCTAGGCATCTGTATATGTTGTTGAATTTACTCTGATGGCCAATTTCTCTCTCTTGCCTATTTTTTTTTATACAGCACTTCTTTGATATTTGGTACAACTTATTCTAAGTCTTTAAAATTGCCAAGGTTTAGTTATCAAAATTGGGCCAGTGACTCACCAATGGGGCACAGATTTTCTCCCAGGAGTTAGAATACAGAGAGAACCAAAAGCAGTTTTTGTCCATGGCATTTCCAGACTGGCCAGCAGATGGTGCTCATCAGCGAACTTTTTCACAGAGGTTTCTCTGCTTTTCTGCGTTTTGATCTTGCCAGAGTTGGCCAAATTCACTGAAGAAAAGTCCTCCGACTCCCCCGCCCATTTCCCTTGAAACAATTGACAGGGTGGAAGATATCTGTTCCATTCTTATTCAGCTGCAGTAAGCCAGGTGTTTAACCCCTGATTAATATCTTGGGAGTTGGGGAGGGGAGCTCTTCTGGCCACCAGGGGAGCTTGGTAATTCACATTTGTTTTTCAGGTTCTTTGCTTCTCTGTCCTAACCCTCTGGTGAGTTGTGTAGCACTTTCCTGTTCTGCTGACCCTCAAAGCAAGTCCCTTTGATAGCTTTTGGCTCTTTCTCCATTGTTTTGTGAGAGAGTTGAGCCCTGCCTGCCTACTCTGATGTCATCTTCCCACAATTTTCCTTCACATTTCTTTTTAAAATGGAGTTAGATAGATGTCTGGTAGCATGTTACACCCTCAAGATGTAAGATTATCTCTATGTGAAATAGTGATTTACTTAGAGGGGACAGGGTTTGTAAAGATAAAGCCTGTGGTCAGAACTAGAAATAGAAATGGAAACCAGCAAGTGGAAGAATCAAAGCTTTGAGTGGAAGGAGTTGCCCAGTATCATAAAAGCTGTTATTGTTGTTTGACTTCTGCAGTGTCAACTGATTTCTAAATATCAATTCTCACTACTTTAAAAGAATAAAGAGGGAAATATTTGGGGAATATTGAATGTGAAAAATGTCCAAATTATTTTTCTTTAAAAGTAGATCCAATTTCCAAAACATGGTTTAAAATGGTCTTACCTTTTTGGGGTTGGCAGGAAGTAGACAGTCACAGGTATTCAGGGATGTAAAACAAAGCACAACCAATAAATAGGAAAAATACAATCACTCATGATAAGGTGAATTAATATAGTAGAAAAATGCATTGAAGCTAGATAGCTCTAGGTTCAAATTCTGAGTAACCTTAGATGATTACTTAGCCTTTCTGAACTATAGTTTCTTCATCTAAAGAACCTAGATTTAAAACATATAAATGCACTCAGAGAGTAGATATGTGATTAAATGTATTATATATCAAGTACTGAGCCAAGGACCTGACACAAACAAGAGTTTCTTTTATCCCTCTCTCTTTGTACAAAAAAAAAAATGACTTAAGCTGAAATTTTAAATCAAGACAAAAAAAAAATCTCATTATCCTGAAGAAGGAAAACAGAATTCTCTCTCTCATCTCAGGTGTATATCTTATGAGTCTGTCATGCTCCTAGGTTGACACCATGAAGCACACAAGCAAATGTGCACGGCTGATGTCAGCATGAGAGGTGAGGGCATCTGCTGAGCTCAACTGTGATATGTCTGTCACCTGGGATTGCCACAGTTGCTGTCAGCTCTAGAACAGCAGCCAGCAGAAACCTTTTCTCCTCACTTGGCCTCTTTTCAACACATTCATTATGGGAAAAATTTCTCCTACCTCTCCACCGTTGGACTGAAGTTTTCTTATTTGCTTTAACTCTGTAATTGACATTTTCATAATATTGGATAATAGCAACCACATAAAACCATTTTGAGACACAGCCATAGATGTATGGTAATCTCATTGAGTGGCATTTGCACAGCAGCACAGCACTATTGATAAATAATACATTGTATTGTATTTTATACATTGAGGCTAAAGAATTAGAAAATGGGGGAAAAAGTGCTCTAGTCAGTTATTTCCATTCCAATCACTGTTTCATATTACATGATAGGAACATATCAGCACATTCATATGTTTTAACATGAATATACAAAATATAGGGAATTCTATATTTCTTTCAGATATTGTACAAAATGTGTTCATAAAAATGCCATGATAGAATGTACAATATATATTGATAGATTGATATAGGGCAACATTAGCATGGGAATACTTACCAGTCAGCACATCTGTTTATCCTTATACATGAATGGCAAATACATAGCAGAAGTGTCATGGCACCTATGGCAGACATTACTCATTGACCATGACATGCTTATAGACTAAGTCCAGAGGCAGCTGTAGCTGAAGAATGCCTCTGCAGCCCAGTGCCCAGGTAGCTCCTACCAAATTCTATTGGCAAAGTTACACTTCTTTGCTATCTCTGATCATAAAGTTGGAGGAAGTGTAGGAATACAGGGTGTTACAGGATTGAGAAATGACATGCAGCAATAAGTCAATGCATTAAATTTCCTCCATGCCAGAAGAAGAGAAAGACATTTAAAATCCCACAAATTAAATTCATTTCTTCTCCCTTTGGCACATTGTGACCAATTTCCCAATGATTCTACCATCATCTAATTTAGTTAACAACATTTTTGAGTGCCTAGAATATTAGATATGTGAACCATATACCCTTACAAGCTCATCCCTCCCTCCAAGCCAACAAATTCCATTTATTTCTGCATTTAACTATCCAGTGGGAATAGCTTCCTATTTGGGATTCCACACTAAATCTCTCATGTCACAGTATTCTATTGTATTGGTACATTGATCGAAACTTGTATCAAATAAATAATTATGGACAATTCAATTCTTACAATTTATGTTTGCATTAGATCATGCCTAAGAATCCAGAAAGAATTAAATGTGCACTTTTTGTGGGTGGAGGGTGGCAAGAGGGTAATCAAAGGAAAACAAAGATTGGAAGTTTTACTTGAGAAAAAGAAATCATTTTGTTCCTTGTTGTAAACACTTTATGGACATTTCCCTCTAGACAGAGGTAGAAAATGGATTTATAGAGCCCATCTTGAAGAAAATGAATACAAAATTACAAACTCACAATTGAGGTGTGGAACCTAGGAAGACACCCATTCAAGTAAAGAGAGCCAAACCTTAAGATTGTTAGCTTCATGGTAAATTTACATCTTAGTCTAGAAAGCTAGGAACAAAAGTAGTAACATGCATATACATATGTAATAGAATAAAGGATGGACCTTTTACTTGTCCTAGAGTTTGTTTAAAGCTCCCCAAATTGAATATATGTGTGAGCGTGCTCTGGCTTGTTAACAAGATGGGTTAAACACATCTCCATAAGACTAAATTAAAGGGAAAGAATTCATCTCATTGGCAAACATCCATCTTCTGCAGCTCTAAGAGTAGACTAGAGGAATCTTATAAGGACATTTTCTTGAAGAGAACACATAAAAGATAGGAGTTTCCCTCCCTGTTCTTATTTGTGTAGAGTATGTTTTCTCTCCTCTTAGGCCAAGTGATTAAGCCCCAAAGAAAAGCCCTCGTATTGATGGGATTGTCTGCAACAGGGGAGATGAGCAACTCATGCCATGGCTGGATATTTGCTGAGCTACAGAATTTAAGATTGCTTCATGCTTCTTCTAGAGCTAAGTGCAAGAAAATTCTTAAGGATACACACAAGAATGTGTCCTCCTTGCCTGAAAGAATCTAAATGTGGAAAGGTGGCTGATGCATCTGATGATAGAGGGGGGAGAGAAGGCAGCAGTGGAAGTGGCTTGCCTTTCAGATTTTGGCAGGACAAGGATGTGTGTGTGTGTGTGTGTATGTGTGTGTGTGTTCCATAGGCTCAGTAGATGGTATTGAGTCATATCGCTAATGATCCTGGGAGCTGAGGTGAGGGTAACTTGGTGAAGGAGATGAGGAAAGCTGATTGAAAGCAGCTGTACAGGAAATCCCCTGTGTTAGGGACAGGCAGTGTGAAGGCTCCTGTCTCCAGTCACTAGTCTCCACAAATCCTTCCATGCACCTCTAAGAAAGAGTCAGCATGTAAATGTATAACTCCAAAGTCATGAGAACTAAAACCAGCATTAACCAGGTATAAGGACTTTGCTCTTTCCTTCTCTTCTCTTTCCCCTCCTCTCACGCCTTGTAACATATTGTTGAGTAGAGAGAGACAGTAACCAAATTCCCCCTCCCCTGTGCTGATTCCTAAACATTTGGTCAATCTTGAACTGAGGTAAGGGGAAATGTTTGAAATAGATGAGAGGTTAAGGTTTTTGATTCAGATTATACTAAACTTCTTAATCCTGAAAAATGACACTTAAACCCAGAAGTGAGCAGAAAAGCAATTCATCTCTCAAAGATGAAGGGATGAAGATCTCACAAAGCCTATATGAAGGAGAAGAATGAAATCGTTTTCTAAACTGTATCCAACCAAGTGCAGCATATTTACTAAACCTGTTAGGCGTTATTTATTTTTAGAAAAGGTTTTTGCTCATAGCATTCAATTGTGCAGTTTTTCTTCTCCAGTGGAGCAATGCTCCATTGTTATGTTGTTATAATGAAACCTCATTATATAAATATAGCTATACAGCAGCTACTATTGAAAGTATATATATGGATATTTAGAGAGGATTTTCATTGTGCATAGCAAACCCTCTAAAAAGTCCTCTATTAAGGAATTGAAGCATGCTTGTCCCTTACTACATTTAAAAAAGACTAAATTTGTTTGGGATACCATATTCCATTCCCTTTCTCACTTTAGCTAGTTTAAAGTTTGCCATTTCACTGGAAATTTATTGCTGTGAGTCCCCAGATATTACAAGCATCCCATAGGATAGGGTATTCTTATTCTTCATAGGAGATTGTGTGGGAAGGAGTTATGTGAACTGCAATCTAATCCATTCCATGATAAAGATGAATAAAAATGGCATTTTCTATTTCTTATTGCTCTTGTATGTGAGCAGCACTGCAGAAATGTTGTCTTTTATCAGTTTTCTCTGATTCTTCAAGGACATCAAATTATTCAACATTTGGTTTTTTCTATTTCATTCATCATTCACTTTTGAAAAAAGTAAAAAATAAAATGGTATTTATTTTAGCACATATTTAGTAGGTGATAGATTAATGAAATATTTGATTAACTACAAAGAAGTCAGAAAAGGTGGAAGAGAGAACCAAAAACAGATTATATTACAAAACACATAGCAAGATAGATTAATTAATCCAATCGGTATAAATGATTAGGTTAAATATAGGTAGAATAAACATTTCAATTAAAGGCAGAGGTTTTCAGACTGGATGAAAAAACAATACCAAGATATTATGCTGTCTCAAGAATCATAAATACAAAGACACAAGTAAGTTACATGCAAAAGAATGAAAATATTTACTAATCAAATAGTAAATATAAGAAATCTGGTATGTGATATTAATATCATAATGCAAGACCATAACATAATACTCAGTAAATTTAAAGAGTTACAATATTATAAGATACATCCTCTAAACCAAACAGAATTTATTTGGTCATAAAAACAAAAAATATATACCCTTCCCCCAAACCTGGAAAAAATACACTTTCAAATAACTCCTGGCTGAAAAAATATTCCACAATGGAAATTAGAAAAGATCTGAAACTCAATTATAATTTAAATACAGCCTATCAAAACTTGCTTGGTACAGTATAAGGAACTCCTATAGAGAATGTATTCCTTTAAATGCTTATATTAAAAAGATAAAAAGGTATAAAGTAATCTAATTTTCTACTAAAACGGAAGAATAGGAAAAGAATACTTACCCAAGATAAGTAGAAGGAAGGAAGTAAAAAGCATAAGGCTAGAAATCAATGAAACATACAACAAATAAGCAAAGGTAAGAAACTGTTGAGTATTTTTTAAAAACTTACTACACTAATACACATCTAACAAGACTGACCAAGGAAAGCAAAGTAAAAATGTGAATTTTCAACATCTCGATTTAAACAGAAGGCATCATCACTACAGGTCACAGGTATTAAAAAGATAATAGTCAAGATTTTAAAAACCTTTATGACAATAAGTTTTACAGCGTGTGTAAAATGGACAAATTTGTCAAACAATAAAAAAGAAAATGAGCAATGACTAATTGGAGTTTATCCTAAGAATTTAGGTTTGGTTTAAAATCAATCAATGGAGTTACCAAGATGGTGGCCTAAGATGCACTGAGGTGTCATTCCTCCATATAATCTTTGAACAACTAGCTTAAACTGACAGATATATTCCTTAAAAATGTGGAAAACAGTTAAAAGGTTGCAATAACTGCATGAGGGCCAAATCAAGAAAATAAGGCTTTCAAAATGATAGAAGAAGCTGCTGGTCCTGTTGCTGACCCATCCTCCAGCCCTTCCCCAGTGCAGTGTGTTATTGGCCATAACAGCATGGTACTGGCACAAATACAAACATATAGACCAATAGAATGGAATTGAGAGTACAGAAAAAACACTCACATCTATGGCCAACTGACTTTTGACCAGTGCCAAATCCACTCCTTTGAAAATGAATAGTCTCTTCAACAAATGGTGCTGGGAAAACAGAATGTCCATATGCAAAAGAATGAAGGTGAACCCCTACCTTACCCCACATACAAAAATCAACTCCAAATAGATCGAAACCCTAAATATAAGAACCAGAACTAAAAATAATCCTAGGAGAAAACATCGGAAAACATTTTCACTATCTTGTGTCACACAATAGTTTCTTGGATTATACCCAAAGCATAAGCAACAAAAGAAAAAAATAGATAGATGGGATCCCATCAAAATTATAAACATTTGCACATCAAATGACTTCATCATGAAGGTAAAAAACAAGCAACAGAATAGGATAAAATATTTGGAAACAGCATATCTGTTAAAAGTTTAATACCCATATATATAAAGACAGCTCAACAGCAAGGAGACAAACAACCAATTTTTTAAAAAATGGACAAAAGATTTGAATAGACGTTTCTCCAGAAAGAATATACAAATGGTCAAAAAGCATGTTAAAAGATGCTCAACATCATTAGCCATTAGGGAAATCAAGTCAAAACCACAATGAGAAAACATTTCACACCCACTAGAATGGCTACTATTAAAAAATGGAAAATAACAAGCATTAGAGAGGATGTGGAGAAAGAGGAACACTTGTTTTTTGTAGATGGGAATGTAAAATAGTATAGCCACTGTGGAAAACAGTTTGGCAGTACCTCAGAAATTTCATTATAGAATTACTGTATGACCTAGCCATATCACTTATAGGAATATACCTAATGGAATAATAAGAATACACAAATTCATAGGGTCAGGAATTAGAATGCTGTTTACCCAAAGGGGCTGAGGTGGGGTAGAGAATGGGGCCTGATGAGTAATTGATACAGAATTTCTCTTTGGGTTGATGGAAAAGTCTTGGTAATGGGTGGTGACAATTGTAGCACAACATTGTGAATGTAATTAACACCACCATTTTATATATTTGAATGTGGTTAAAAGGGAAAGTTTTAGCTTGTAATATATTTCTAGAGTAAAAATTAAAGAAAATACACAGAAGTCTACCACCCATTGAACCTTAATGTAAACTGTGGACTATAATTAATAGTTCAAGTATAATAATGTTGTTTCATTAATTGTATGAAAGGCATCATACTCATGCAAAATGTTAACAATAGGGAAAACCTAGTGTGTGAGTGGCATATATGGGAAATCTGAAATGTCTGCATGGTGGTTCTGTAAACCTCCTATTCCTCTAATTTAAAAAAAATCAATGTAACTTACCAAATTAGCACATGAAAGGAAAAAATAATGATTTCCTAAATATATATTGAAGAAGCATTTGGCAAAACTCTGCATTCATTAATGATAAAAACTTGCAACAAACTAGGAAGAGAAGAAAACAATTGGATAAAGAGCATTTACATTAAAAGTACTTCTATCATCAAACTTTGTGGTGAAATATTGAATGTTTTTCCCCTAAGACTGAACACAAGGGATGGATTTTTACCTCACCTCTTCTATTCAACTTTATACTGGAGCACTTAGCCATGCAATAAAACAAGAAAAAAATCTAAAAAATTTGTCAATTTTAAAGGAGAAAATAAATTGTTTATATTCCCTGACAATATTTTTATATATAAAACCCAAAGGAATCTAATATAAAATTCTAAGAGAAAGAATAAATAAATTAACATAAAATACATTGTATTTCTATATATCAGCAGCAAAAATATGGAAATAATATTAAAAACAATCTATTTGTTATAACATTTAAAACAAAATAAATAAGAATGAGTTTTCAAAAACAGACGTGCAAGACCCCTGCACTGAAAATTAAAAAAAACTTTCTGAGATAAATTGTGAAAGAGGAAAGCAAATACAGGAAGAAACTCTGAACGTAGTTTGAAAGACTCAATTGTTTAGCTGCTTTGGTGCGAACAGAGGTTTACCACCCTGATTGTTCTTCCTGTCTAAGCTGCTAAGGGTGTTTGGTTGCTGAGATTTCACAGCTGAGATTCTCTCCAGATATTGCCATTGAGCAAACAAAAGTTGCTGAGATCACAGATATGATTCCCCTGTGGGGACAGATTGTAATGACTGATGGATGCCTAGACTCAAACACAGAGCCCTCTTTCCTCAATAGGACAATTCTGAAGAGTTCCCAGGAGACTGACTATAGGCTCTGTTTCAACAGCATCACGGCTCAATCTTTTTTCCCTCTCACTGAAGCATTGTGCCCCAAAGCATTTTCTAATAGTCCTCCTGACAACACACACTAGAGCAGGGGTTCTTAACCTCTTTTGTTCCATGGACCTTTGCACCAGTCAGGTGAAAACCACTGACCCCTTCTCAGAAGGGAGCAGCAGATAGTTTTATGACACTCAACATTGGCATGTCTTTAAATTAAATTTTAGGATTATTCATAAATATGTTTTACAACTTTCCCATAATTTCAATACTTGATAACCTAACATGGTTCAATATCTGTTCAAATGGTCATTTTTGGCAAACATTTCTCACAGCATCATAAAACCAGCTCCGACATCCTTACCAAATTTTTTGCAGGCAGTTATCCGCTCCACTCAGAACACAATACATCAAAATAAAAATGATACTAAGTCCACACTATACTGTGTGTTACTTAATAACTATATCACACCCACACCAACAAGCGTAATGTTTTTTTGAATTTTCAATTCAAGCTCACAGACACCTGGTTAAGAACTCCTGCCCTAGAGACTCAGAGTCTTTCCTGGGGAACCAAACATAAGGAGTTGGAATTCATATTGGGAGTGGTCTAAGTAACAAATTCCAAAATGGGATTTTATGCTGTATAACCCCTGCCAGTCTGGCAATGAAGATTCCATAACAAGTGATAGACGATTTCACTGACAGGCATTGGCATAGAGTTTCAATGCAATTGTTAATACCGTGGAGAACTTGTATGTCAATACTTTCATTAATGGAAAGAAATTCACTAGCAAGTGCAATATATCTGCAATATATCAGGCATTTGAGAGTTTTGAGATAAATGAAAATTTTATAGACTGTAATTAATGGCTGTTCCTGGGAACCTTCAATGCACTGAAGAAAGACACTGAAATTCTGAGAATGATGAATCACCAATAAGGCAAACTATAAAAACCAGAGTTTCTCCTAGGCATCGTATGAAGAGGCTCTTATTACCTACAGACAGAGGATAAGAAATCCTAAGGTTCAGGCCCAGGGTTTAGTAGAGTATAAGATCTCCAAAGAATGAGTGTTCGATTCAAGTAGCTTTGCTATGCAAAATTCAGAATTGATACGAGAAAAGTCCGGAAACTTGGCATCTGGGTGGAAGTACGTGGAAATTTAGAATTTCTAGATTCCCCTGGAGATTTAGCCCATTCCTCTCTGTTCAAGCCTAGCTCTCCAATGTTTCTTAAAGACAATGCAGAGTTTTCTGCCTTGTAAGACAACATGCCTGCCTCTCTCTTCCACCAAAGTATCATTGCCCACCACCGCGCCTCCTAACCACCAGAACAATAACAAGAATCAAGGTATAAGGTAAGCTGGCCAGGAAAGTCCTGGGCCTTCTAAGTGAGAAATGGGACAACTTAACCAACATATACTAGCAGGATCCTGGAAAGTATATGTGAAACAATATCCATATATGGTGCTGCAGGAAGGGGGCTGAGGTTGAAAAGTGGATAAGGTAGAGTTTATCAATAATAGAGCAGTATCTCTTTAGAGTTTGTCAAAGCTCTCAAGAGACAATATGAATATGTTGGTAGGTTGGTTCTTAGACGCTTGGGGATGTTGAAATGACAGAACTGCTAGTAAAAATGCTGGAGGAAGAGATCATAAGGCTCAGAGAATTAGGCATTCTAGAATAGATACATGATATGAGGTCAGAAAAACCATCAGCTGGATATCTTTCATGGGAGGTGAAAAAGGGATATTCTGTTTATCATAAGATAAGGAATGCATTGGTAAGAGGAAACAAACACCATTAAGAAGCTCAATGGTGTTTCTTCTCTATAGGTTGTGGGCTGTGAGTAGATGCTGTTCAGTTTGTTACCAAAGTGGGTTTATTGCTAGCAATGGGGATGATCAGATAGTAAAAGCCAGGTGAAGGCATTTAATTCTCAGAAGCAAATTGTCTGAAATTATTGTAATAAGCAGAAAGGCCAGGGAAACATCCAGGTAGGCCTACCCTTCAAAAAGCTATGGAGATAGTTAACTTTAAAACTTTTTACCTACATAAGTGTTCACTCTTACTGCTTTTAAAGAGTTGAGTCTTCTCTAACGTGAAGACTTTGCAGAGGCTCCTACCTTGCAAGACGACACATGGCACCTAAGAAATTATTCTATTTCTCCTGTGGCCAGATCACATCTGACCTGGCCAGAGAGGTATTGGGCTTGCTAAGAAGAAAAAGTACTATACACCAAAGGAGCTGTAGGACCTAGTCAACAAGTATAAACAGGAGCTGGGAGAGTAATGAGATACTGGATCCTGATGGTGTTTAGTCGAGGACCAGAAGCAGATCAACTTCACCTTAACAGCATAGGCCTGTGGGGCTATAAAAGGAACTTGTATTTCATACTCGGAGTGTAGGAGTGGCATATTTAGATCTGACATTTTTCAGGTTCCTTCAGGCTATATGTAGAAAGCCCTGAGGCTAGGATTTTTGCCAACCTGTATTCTGGCCAACAGGAAAAATTAATATTTTAGTCCCAAGATTATGTTAATCATCTTTTATTCTGTCAAAATACAGTCAAAAGGGACATGGTCAGCCTGGGCATTCCCCTGAACATCACTTTAGTGCATTGTATCAGCATATCAGGTCAATCAGACTGAATGAGCCAAAAGTGGAAAGTGTGCTGAAGGCTTTGATAAGACATGCACCATCCTTAGGGGTTCACCATTGTTTTGGTCAGCCACAGGAGTGCCTTTTGAAATATACCAGAGATTGGTCGGTCTTTATAAAGGGTATTTATTTGGGGTAGAAGCTTACAGTTACCAGGCCACAAAGCATAAATTTCCTCCCATACCAAAGTCCATGTCCTGGAGGAAGATGGCTGCCGATGTCTCCAGGGTTCAGGCTTCCAGGTTCCTTTGTTC
>PVKH010020720.1:0-14512 GCA_004027955.1 Chaetophractus vellerosus | reverse complement strand
GCAGGGAACGGAGGTGGCTCAGGTAATTAGCACTTCCCTTCCACATGGGAGGTCCCTGGGTTCTGGTCCCAGTGCTTCCTAGAAAGAGAAGACCAGCACACAACAAACAGACACAGTAAATGCAAAACAACAAGGGGGCAGAGAGAAATAAATAAAACAAATATTAAAAAAATAAAAGAAAATTACAAACCCATTTCCCTAATAAATACAGATGCAAAAATCCTCAACAAAATACTCACTAATCAAATCCAACAACACATTAAAAGAATTACTTATTAGGATCAAGTGGGTTTTATCCCAGGCATGCAAGGGTGGTACAACACAAAAAAATCAATCAGCATAATATAACACATTAATAAATCAAAGAAGAAAAATCACACATTCATCTTGATTACTAGAGAAAAGGCATTTGACAATATCCAGCATCCTTTCTTGATAAAACACTCCAAAAAGATAGGAATCGAAAGACTCTCTCAACATGATAAAGAACATTTATGAAAAATCCACAGTTAACATTATACTCAATGGTGAAAGACTGAAAGCTTTCCCACTGAGATCAGGAAATAGACAAGGGTGCCCACTGTCACGACTGTTGTTCAATGTAGTGCTAGAGGTTCTAGCTAGAGCAATTAGACAAGAAAAAGAAATAAAAGGTGTCCAAATTGGAAAGGAAGAAGTAAAACTTTTGCTATTCACAGATGATATGATCCTATACCCAGAAAATCCCAAAAAAAACCTACAACAAAGCTACTAGTGCTAATAAACATATTCAGCAGAGTGGCAGGATACAAGGCTAATATGCAAGAATCAGTATTATTTCTATACTCTAGTTATGAGCAGTCTGAGGAGGAAGTCAGGAAAAAAATTCCATTTACAATAGTGACTAAAAGAATCAAATATGAGATGGCAACAGACTGACAGGCAGAGCTAAATGTTCCAACAAAAACAATGGAGAAAGAACCAAAAGCTGTCTGAGGGATCTGCTTTGGGAGTCAGCAGACCAGGACAGTGCTACACAACTCCTAGGAGGATGAGGGACAGAGAGGAAAAGAACTTGAAATGACAAAGGTGAGTTACCAAGTCCCCGTGGCAGCCAGGAGGGGTTACCCTTCCCCATCCCACAAGATATTAAGCAGGAGTCAAACCCCTGGTTAGCTGCAGCCCACTGAGAGGGGAACAGACACCTTCCTTCCTGTCTGTTATTTCAAGGGAAAAGGGAGGGGAGGTCAGGGTGTTTTCTTCAGTGAATTCGGCCAACAAAGCCCGCTTTGAATCTCTCCTCTGGAGATGCAACACAGGAACACAGGAAAGCTGAGACCGAAACACCTCAGTGGAAAGGTGCACTAACTAGCATCATCTGCTGGCCAGTCTGGAAATTGCATGGACAAAAACTGTTTATGCTTTCTGTATCCAACCCCTGGAAGAAAATCTGCACTCCACTGGTGAGTCCCTCACCCAATTTTGAAAACCTAAGCTGGGCAATTTTAAAGACTGAGAATCAACTGAACCAAATAACAAAAAAAGGCTGTGAGAAAAATGAAACAATAAGCAAGAGATAAAGTTTGGCCATCAGAGTAAATTCACTAACATTCAGATGCTTAGACATCAGCAAAAAATTACAAGCTATACTAGGAAACAAGAAATGATGGCCCAGCCAAAAGAACAAACCAAATATACTGAAGAGATACAGGATTTAAGGCAATCAGTGATAATCACACAACTCTCCTAAATCACTTCAAAGATTTATAGAAAATATGACTAAAGAAATAACAGATATTAAGAACACTGGGAGAGTATAAAGAACAATCTGAAAACCTGCAAAGAAAAGTAACAGGCCTTATGGGAATGAAGGACACGATAGATGAGATTAAAAATACATTAGAGGCAAATAGAAGCAGATTTGAATTTCTTGAAGACAGAATTAATGACTCTGAAGGCAAAACATCTGAACTGGAAAAGACAAGAGAACAGAAAAAGAAGAGAATGGAAAAAAATGGAACAGAGTCTTAAGGAATTGAATGACAACATGAAATACGAACATTTGCATTATTGGTATCCCAGAAGGAGAAGAGAATGGAAAAGGAGGCAGAAAGAATATTTGAGGAAATTAGGCCGAAAACTTCCTAACCCTTATGAAGTACATAAATATCAATATGCAAGAAGGACAACACACCCCAAACAGAATAAATCCAAATAGACCTACCGCAAGACACCTACTATTCAGAATGACAAATATCAGTGATAAAGAGAGGATTCTCAAAGGAGCAAGAAAAAAAGCAAAGCATCACATACATGGGAAATTTGATAAGATTAAGTGCTGACCTCTCATCAGAAGCCATGAAGGAGAGAAGAAAGTGGTTTGATGTATTTAAGGTACTGAAAGAGAAAAACTGACAGACAAGAATTCTGCATCTGGCAAAGCTGTCCTTCAAAAATGAGGGTGAGTTCAAATTCTCCACAGACAAACAAAAACTGATAGAATGTGTTACCAAAAGACCAGCTTTACAAGAGATACTAAAGGGGGTGCTGCAACCTGAAAGGAAAAAACAAGGGTGAGAGATTTGGAAAAGAGTTTAGAAATGAAGATTATTGGGAAGAGTAAAGTCATGCAACACAGCGAGCTGATGAGGACAGGCAATAGAACAGCATAACAGAGAGCTGAAGGACAAAATGGATGAAGTAAGTAATGCCTTTATAGTAATAACACTGATTGTTAATGGTTTGAACTCCCCAATCAAAAGACATAGACTGATAGAATGGATTAAAAAATATGAGTCATCCATATGTGTCTACCAGAGACCCACCTCAGACGTAAGGACACAACCAGGTTAAAAGTGAAAGGTTGGAAAAAGGTATGCCATGCAAATTGTAACCAAAAAAAGAGCTGGAGTAGACCAGATAAATGTAAAACAACAATAATTTAGTATATGAACAATAGTTACTTACTGCAACTAGTAAAATGTTCCTGTGATCAATATTCTGTAGGTTTCTTCTTTACAAAATAAACACTTGCTCTTAATTGAGGAGAACTGGAGAAGAGATATAATTTCAGATACTTTGTTTTTCTTTAACCCTTTCTTTTGCATACTTATTAATTAATCCATTATCTGGATCAATAATGATTTGGCATGACTACTGTTGAAAAATATTTTGAATTTTTCTGCCTCATAAAATTATCAGTTGGCATATTGTTATCTGTGGTAATTCATTCCAATAAGATATGAAGAATTTCCAAATAGGAATTTGATTATCCAGAAAGAATTATGGCCTAAATGGAAATTAAATAACTAAACTAATACTTTATTTCATTCTTAGAGATTATTATGTTCAATAGTTATACCTGTAATATAAAAATTAGAATTATGTTATAATTAATTTCCATTATATTTTAATTATTATTTATATTTATAAATGTTTGTTGCTATACTATCTATTTCTTATAATTGATTATATTAAAACTAACTTGGCCTTACACTCTCTTTAAAATTTGTAATTTCTTACAATCTATTTTCTATTTTATTTTACAATAAAGGTCTTTTTAACAGCTAAAAATAAAGTCATTGATTATACACTTTGGATAGATGATATGGTATGTGAATATCTCTCAATAAAACTGCTTAATAAACAAATAAATAATTGTGCAAGAATAGCCAGAAATAGCAGCTATTTACAACAGCGGAAACAGAAAGATTGAGAGGGGAGGAATTTCCTTGTTTGTGTGTTTGTCTGGTTTTTTGTTTTTTATTATTATTGAAATAATGAAAATGTTTTAATAATTGAAGTGATGAACACACAACTATGTGATTATACCAAATACCATTGATTTTACACTTTGGATAAATTGTATGCTTTATTAATATATATCAATAAAATTTATTTGTTTTAAAAAATAGGGTGGGTTGGGGGGAAAATACACCAAATGCAAGATATGGACTATAGTTAGTAGTAATATTTTGACGATGCTCTTGCATAGTTTGTAACAAATGTATCACAACAATGCAAGGTGTTGGTAGAGGGGTGATATATGGGACCCCTGTATGATGTTATGCAGGTTTATTTTGTAAGTTCACAACTTTTACTATATACTTATCATTTATGTATATTCATGTAGGAGTGATATACTTTGATAAAAAAATATTTTAAAAAAAGGAAAAAAGAAAAAGAGAGCCAAATATTTAGGAATAAAACCTAATCAATGACATAAAGCACTTATATTCAGAAAACTACAATGCATTGCTAAAAGAAATCAAAGAAGCCTTAAATAAATAGAAGAACATTCCATGTTCATGGATGGGAAGACTAAATATCATTAAGATGTCAATTCTACCCAAACTGATATACAGATTCAATGCAATCCCAATAAAAATTGCAAAAGCCTTTTTTAAAGAAATAGGAACTGCAATTATCAAATTTATTTGGAAGGATAAGGAGTTCCGAATAGCCAGAAATATCTTAAAAAGGAAGAACAAAGTTGGAGGACTCTCACTTCCAGACTTTAAATCATATTATCTAGCTACAGGGGTAAAAACAGCATGATATTGGTATAAAGATAAACATATAGACAAATGGAACCAAACTGATGGTTCAGAAACAGACCCTCATATCTATGGTCAAGTGATTTTTAACAAGGCTGCCAAACCCTCTCAGCAGGGGCAAAACAGTCTGTGCAATAAATTGTGCGGAGAGAACTGGATATCCATATCCAAACAAAAGAAAGAGGATCCCTACCTCACACCTGATACAAAAATTAACTCAAAATGGGTCAAAGACCTAAATATAAAAGCTAGAACCATAAAACTCCTAGAAGAAAATGTAGGGAAACATCTTCAAGACTTGGTGTAGGTGGTGGTTTCTTTAACCTTACACCAAAAGCACAAGCAACAAAAGAAAAAATGGATAAATTGAACCTCCTCAAACTGAAATACTTTTGTGCTTCTAAGGACTTTGTCAAGAAAGTGAAAAGGCAACACACTCAATGGGAGAAAAAATTTGGAAACCGCATATCCAAAAAGGGTTTGATTTCAACACTGTGTAAAGAGATCATACAACTCAACAATGAAAGAGCAAACAATCCAATTTAAAAATGGGCAAAAGATTTAAATAGACATTTCTACAAATGGCAAAAAAGCACATTAAAAATTATTCAATATCACTAGCTCTTAGGGAAATGAAAGTCAAAACTAAAATGAGATATCATCTCACACCTCATAGAATGGCCATTATTAAAAAAAAACACAGAAAACAACAAGTGCTGGAGAGGATGTAGAGAATTAGGAACACTCCTTCACTGTTGGTGGGAGTGTAAAATGGTGCAGCCTCTGTGGAAGGCATTTTGGCAGTTCCTCAGGAAGCTAAATATAAGACTGCCATATGATCCAGCAATCCCTCTGCTAGGAATATACCCAGAAGAAATGAAAACAGTGACACAAACAGACATTTGCACATCGATGTTCATAGTGGCATTATTCACAATTGCCAAAAGATGGAAACAATCCAGGTGTCCATCAACAGATGAATAGATAACAAAATATGGTATATACATACGATGGAAAACTATGCTGCTGTAAGAAGAAATAAAATTGGGACACATAGGATAACATGGATGAAACTTGAGGACATGATGTTGAGTGAAATAAGCTAGACAGAAAAGGACAAATAGTGTATGGTCTCACTACTATGAACTAAATATGAAGAATAAACACATGGAGTTAAAACCTAGACTATAGGGGCCAGCTGTGGCCCAATTGGTAGGGCGCCAGTTTACCACATAGGAGGCCCTGGGTGCAGTTCCTGGGGCCTCCTAGAGCGGGCAGACCACCTTGAGAAGGCAAGCTGCCATGGGCAGGGCAAGCCCCCGTAAGAAGGGCAAGCCACCGCGAGCAGGCAGACCGCCGCGCAGTGAGATGACTTGGCAGGTTGCCGCAGCGGGGGGAGACAAGCAGACACAGAAGAATGCTAAATTAACACAGCAAGAACAAGCAGAAAGGGGGGGATATGTGATAAATAAAAAATAAATCTTTAAAAAAAACCTAGACTATAGGTTACTAGGAGATAGGATGAGGACTTAGAAGGACTACTGATAATTAATGTATGTAGAACTTTCAATTAGCTTCACTGTAAAAGTGTGGAAATGGATAGAGTTTATGGTAACACATTACAGTGAGTATAACTAACAGGGCTGGTTCATAAAGGGGATTGTGGCAGAAAGGGAAAGTCTAGGGATGTAAATGCCAATTGAAAGAAAGCTAGAGAATAATCTAGGGACTGAATAACACAGTGAACTTGGATGTGGATGAAGATTGTGGTTATTAATACTAATACAAGAATGTTCTTCTATGAACTAGATCAAATGTACGCCACTATTACAAGGTGGTAAGAAAATAGTGATGCATGGGAAAATACAATTAATGTAACTTTTGGACTACAGTTAACAGCAACATTGTAATATTCTTGCATCAATGTCAAAGCAGGTACTATATCAACATTATGCATGATTGTTTTGTAAGCTCACAACTTCTCTAATAAAAAATATTAGATAATAGCTGATAGATGACAGATAGATAGATAGATAGAAAGATAGATAGATAGATAGATATAGACAGATAGATAGATAGGTGGTAGATAGAGAAGATGTATCAGAATATTTAAATAATATTATGATAGTATTTGGTTGGTATTTTGGCCAGAACACAGGCATCTTCATGGGCTGCTGCATGGTATGGTGGTAAGATTGCACACCATCTGAAGTCAGATCACCTGAGTTTGAATTTTGACACTACCACTTAATAGACCTATGACCTTGGATAAGTCATTTGACCTTTTAATTTCCTCATGTGAAAATTAGAATGTTAATAGTACTGACCTCATAGGATTAATGTTGTGAGTGTTAAATGGATTAGAAGATTGAAATACTTAACAGAATGCCTGCTATATAAGTTTTCAATATGCTACTATTTTTATTTCAGTTTTTCAGAAACATCTGCTTTTGTCTAATACCAGAGCTTTCTGTCTTGGCCCAATGCCTACATGGACTACCTCCTAAGAATTTCTCCTGCTGGAAAATTATGTGGGTATTTGCCTTCCGTTGTGAGTCTGCCCTACTTTCCTGTCCTAGTCTTTCTTCTTCTGGCCTGCCCAACCACAGCCCTATCTCCAGTCCTGACACATGGTCTTAGTCAAACCAAGGAAACAGATTCTGGCAGGCTGTGACTTACTCCATAAGGTCAAATGTTTTATTAGGGTTATCTACTCACTGATAAATTATTCTTCCCTGGTTGGACAAGTACACAAAAGGAACATGGGCAAACATCTTCGGGCTGTTTCATCTTCCCAGGTACATTGCTCTTCACATCTGGGAGAGTTCAGGTTGGCTTCTTTCCTTATACAGGTTCATCACAGTTTCCATTCTATTAGCTTTCAATGGTCAACTAAGTCATACCCCACAGACTCTGTTGTGTGGTGTATGATAGGACACAACTTCTGAATCCCTCAGAATGTTGAACCCACAGTAGATGGTCAATAAATAATTCATTGTTTGGCTAAGCTATTTTCCATGAGAAATATGGCTGTAATTAACAGTTAAGTGCTATGGTACAATGCATTAAAGGTTAAACAGTCTTGCCTGGTCCTGCTAGAGTAATGATTTCCATGTTGAAAAAACCAATGATCATCTTGAGCTGTCATCGTATTTGAAAGTTGATTACACACTCCTCCTTGATATACTTGGCTTCCAGAATATTACATTCTTGGTTTTCCTCCTGCTCATTGGTCTCTCCTCAGTCCTTCCAGTCTTTATTGTTTATGGCCTTTTCTATTTTCTATCCGTACTCACTTCCTTGATGATATCATTAAATCTTTTGTCTTTACATACTCTCTATTTACCAAAAACTCCTAGACCTCTCCCAAATTCCAAAGTCAATGATCAACCACCTACTTAATGTCTAATGATGTCTCAAATTCAAGATGTCAAAAAAAACACTCCTCATATTATTCCACTCAAGTCGATGTTGGCTCCATTCCCCCTTGGCATTGTCCTTAACTCCTCTACTTCTCTCATACCAACATCCAGTTTGTCAGGAAATTCTGTTGACCCAAAAATATATCCAGAATATGAGTACTTCTAAGATGTCACTTTGGGGGCCACTATCATCTTTCCCAAAGTACTTAATAGTAATACTCTAACTGCTTCTAACCTTGCCCCTGAACAGATCTATTCTCAACACAGCAGCCATAGGGAACCTGTTAAAAAGCAAATGAAATCCTGACCCTTTTCTGCTCAAAACCCACTAATGCAGGGGTTCTTAATCCCTTTTGTTCCATGGACCCCTTTGCCAGTCAGGTAAAAATAGACATCTTACTAAGTCCACACTATACTGTGTATTATTTAATAAATATATCATACCCTCACCAATATGTCCCCTCAAGAATAATGTTTTTTTGAATTTCAGTTCAAGCACACAGACCCCTGGTTAAGAAACCCTGTTCTAATGGCTCCCCATTTCACTATGAGTAAAAGTCATCCTTAAAATGGCTTACATGACTGGATGGTACAGGCCCAATTATCCCTCTGACCTCATCTCCTAACACTGTCCCTCCCATTCACTCTGCGATAGCTTCCTTACTGCTTCTCAAGCACACTGGTCATGTACCCACCTCAGGGCCTTTGCACTGACTATTCCCGCTGCATGGAATGCTTGTCACCCAGATATCTACCCACCTGGCTTCTCCCAAGTCTTTATTCAAATGTCAGCTTCTCAATTAACCCTACTCTGACTACCTCAGTACACATAGCACCTATCATCTTCTAATATGCTACATACATTTTTATTTGTTGTGTTTAATGTTTTTTGCATATATCCCTGCAGTATAAATTCCACACAGACAAAGCTTTTGCCTGTTTTGTTCACTGCTGTACCCCTGATGCCTAGAATATTGCCCGGCAAGTAGGAGGTTCTCAATAAACATTTGCCAAGCACATTGAAAGAATGAATGCAGGAAATGCATTCTGAATGCCTTCATATTGAACAGATTTTAGAATGGAAACCATAACTATTGTAGACAGTAGCTGGCCGATCATCTCATTTCTCTACAAGAGCAGAGCATTCCCCTTCTTTTACAGATACTCTCAATATGGCCTTAAGGGGCATTTTACATGGTTGGTACTTTATTAGGTATATGAAAGCGGGGTGGGAATCATAGTACTGTTTTTAAAACTGCTCAAGTGCACATTCAGATACAGAGTTGCTTTCTGTGGTTTTTACTCCATCTAATTATTACTTTTGGGTTCTTCTCTTTGATCACCTGGGAAAGCAGACTGGCAGAGAACTTAAGAGGAAGGATTGTGGAGTCGTATTGCCTGGGTTTGAATCTCTGCTCCACTGCTTACTACTTTAGCAATTACTTAACCTCTTTGTACCTCAATTTCCTCATCTGTAAAATTTTCATAGAGTTATTACAAGCATTAAATGAGTTCTTATTTATAAAGTACTTAGCACAATACCTGGCACATAAATGCTTGCTAAATAAATAGAAAATATAATCACCTCTCAGTTGGCTTTGCTTGGGTCTCTGATCAAGGAGATGATGAATGAAAACTCCTCACATCTGGTTCCTGACTTCCTGGCTCTATCATCTACAGACACACTCTTTAACATTTGAGACTTTATGCCTCTATTGTCTTCTGCCTTTCCTAATCTTCCCTTCCCCTTTCACTGTCTGCAGTCTGCTTACTTAGCCTTCATCCCAGAATTCCCCAAGCCTGTCGGTTCTCCATCTCTTTCACTGAATTGAAGAATCATAGATTCTTTGAGTTGGAAAGAACCTTAAATTTCCACTAAGCCTATTTTTCCCTTCACTGAAGACACTCTAGTTATAAAAAACTTCTGCCACATACTCCAATCTGATTTGCATTATATTGATAATAGGAAGCTCATTATTTGTAGTAACCCGCTCTTTTGCTGGACAGCACCATGTGTTATAAAATTCTTTTTACAATACTGAGCTAAAAATCTAGCTTCCTATTACTTCCAAGCATTGTTCCTAAAACTGGCCCTTCCAATATTGGAAAATACAGACTTCCTCTTCCACATAATTTCCCTACAACTTTAAAAAAAACAAAACTAAACCAAAAAAACACTTCTATTCATGTCTGTCAGTTTTACGCCCTGCTTATCTCACCCTTGCTGTTGGATTCAGAAGAAATATGTCATACATTAGCCTTTTCCAGACTTTGTACTCATGTTGCACAAGATGGAACATTTCTCTGACATACCCCTTAATGTATGCACTGAGCAGGCACCAACCCAATGCTCTTATGCAATGAGCTGGCAACACCTTTTTTCTCAGCTCACAATTAAACTGTTTAGACAGGCTGCTTTAGGGCTGCTTTCCCTCTTAGGGATAATTTCCTTTCCTTTCCCTACTACCTGTTTCTTAATCCCATAGTAAAGTCACCTGCAACAGTTAGGACCCTTCCAACTCCAAAAGCCCATTATTCTAAATAATATGCTAATAAACTTTATCCCCAACTGCTTAACAGTTCAGTCGGCAATTTTTGTTTTGTCTCTCTATATGTAGATTCAAAAATAAATTATAAATTGCCCCATTCCTAAAGCATTTGCCATTCTCTTTTATTCCTCACATCTGACTCACTGCAAGAATATCTTTTGGCAGTGTTCACAGTAACTTGAAATCGAGGTTCAATCAACATAATTCCAGCATGGACCCCACCAGACTTTTCAGCCAGCTAGTTGACTTGTTCTGTGTGGCAGAGGCAGTTCCATTGGAAAGAGAGTCCTGGTTTCAAATCCCAGCTCCAGCTTGTAAGAAAGGGGGGTCTCAGGCAAACTATTTAACTTCTCTTGCCTATGTTTCTTAGTTTAAAAATAGGGATAGGAATAGCATCTTCCTCAAAAGTCTATCAGGAGGATTAAATGGGTTAATACATACAAAGTATCTATTTTTTAATTTATTTTTTTTAAGATTTATTTTTTATTTATTACATACCCCCCCTTTCTGCTTGTTCTTGCTGTGCTCATTTTTGCATTCTTCTGTGTCTGCTTGTCTCCCCCTGCTGCAGCAACCCACCGAGTCAGCTCACTGCATGGCGGCCTGCCTGCTCGCAGTGGCTTGCCCTGCTCACGGGGGCTTGCCCTGCTCGCGGGGGCTTGCCTTCTCAAGGCAGTCTGCCCGCTTGAGGAAGCCCCGGGAACCGAACCCAGGGCCTCCTATGTGGTAAACCGGCGCCCTACCACTTGGGCTACAGCTGGCCCCTACAAAATATTTAGAACATGCCTGACACACACTAAAAGCTCAGTAAATGTTAGGTACCATTATATAGCAGCCACTGGCCTGGCTTTCTAGAAATTTAAGTCATGATCTATAGCTATATAAAGTGTGACTGCTACTGAAAGAAAGAAAAAATAACAAAAAAAACTACAAATTATAGACAAACAATATGCAAAGAAGAATAAAAATAAGAACATGTGAAATAAAAATTATCTTCTATATCTAATCAGACACTACATTCTGCCTTTCTCATCCCAATCCTTGATTTAAATCCCCCTTTTTTCTATCTCCTTTGCTAGAGCATCATTTCTCCTCAGGTCTATGTCGCCAGCCCCCTGCCATGATCCCCTGATCCATGCACAAATCCTCATTGTTGTCTAAATAATAATCCTAAAAGCTGAGTCTCCTTTTTAAAAATCTCCTAATGGCCCTCCACATACTTTAACATGAAGCCAAATTTCTTAGCTTGACTTACACGTTTTTTAGCTATTTGACCCCAACACTCTGCCAAGTGTCATCTCTTGCCAATCACCTTAAAGCAGCCTCTACATAACTACACTGAACTTCTCCCTGTCCCCTAATTAGACCAGACCCTTGAATAATCTCATGCCTTTGTACATATCATCCCCATGTCTATACACAACAAACACCTACCCACCCCTTAAGACTTGGCCCAAATGACTTCTTTGCAATGAAGGCTTTTCCAAATCTTCTGCAGGGCTGTCTTTTCACCATATCTCAGTCACACTTGTTTATATAATTAATGAGCTATCATAAGAAAATTATCTGGCATTAAGTTTAGCACAGAGCAGCTACAGCATAAAAGCAAAGACTATGACTGCTGTCCCCATTTAATAGAAATCAAGTGTGGACCCCAAGGCCTACCAGAAGACCTACACATAGTTATGGTCAAATAAACATTTGTTTGAATGAATGAATGAATGAAGCAAGCTGAGGCATTTCTCAATAACAAACATGTGTAAAGTAGGAACATTAAAAATACCTTACATAGAGGAAGGGCAAAGGAGTAGTTATAACAAAAACACCAGCTAATATAGTTACTACAGTTAAACATTAAATTTACATCTGAGTTTCCAGGAAAGAAACTAAAGGGAAACTATAAATATGTATATACAGTACTTAATCAAGAGAGGTAAAAATTTTCCTGACAAACATTTTCCTGGAGGAGTTTTCAATGTGGATATTATACAAGTCACATTGACTAATATGGATATTTTCTTCTGCAGTTTAAAAAAGAAAAAAAAATCCGTTATTTTGGGTGTTTTCTTTAATCAATCCTCAATAAAATGAAATCCAAGAGTAGTGACCAACTCTAGGAAGAAGCAGTTGGTGAAGGAAGAGATGAGCATGGCTTGCCAGAAAGGTCTGTGCGAGCGCTGGGACATGGAGGCTGCGATCACATGGAGTCAGGGATAGGAAGTCTGTCACTGCGGCCGCCCACCAGCAGGAGTCATGCTAACAGCTGGAGGCCTCAACCTGTTGGGGGGAAGGGGTATTTGAAACAATTATGGGAATGGGCTGTAGGCATAGAAACAGGCTAAACACACATTTGTGGGAGGCCTCAGTGATAATATGATCCAGCTCTGTTAAGATAATATCTGGGAACATGGACAAATATTATCTGGCCAGGAATCCCTGGAGGAGGGGTCCCTGACCAGCCTTGTTTCTGAATACTCCCTGACTACCTTAGGCTCCAGCAATAGTCACTTTTCTCACCTCCGTGCTTTACATATGTGTTTCCCTCTTTTTGAAATGGCACTTGCCCTCTTTTAACTCTTACTCAACTCTTCACCCTTAGCTCCAGTTATCACCTTAGGTGGCCTTTCCTACATCCCTCATCCATGCTGCCCAGCTGCCCCTCCCCAGTGGTCTTGCATCACATTATCCACAGGCACATTCCACATCGTTTCCATCTCTCCCATGAGGGCAGCTCCCAAGACTTACTATTTCGTTTCTGCAAAGCCCAACAGTGTGATATTCAACCCTTAAATGTGTGTTGAAAGCAGAAGGAAGGGAATTTGGAGATTCCCTTACTCCTGAAGAGTGCATACTCTTAACTGTGCATAGCAGTGCCTCTGAGGATAGTAAGGCTGTGGGAGGAGTGGTTATAGGGAATGATAGCAATGTTGGCATTTGACTTGGTAAGGTGGGTATCATTGAAACATCTGGTGAAGGTTGAGAAGGAAATGTGGTTGCTAACAAATATTTGCAAATTATCTGACATAAAGTAGTAGCTGAGTGTCCGAGAAGATGGTTTAAATTGAACCTTAATAAAAAATGATCCTATGATCAAGATCTTTCCATCTTTTTTTACCTCATTTGGAACCATTACTACAGAATCAGTGTTAAATTCAACCTTCTCAGCTTCATTTGTATAGGGTCAAGGCCATCTTTGATCTCACATTACTCCCTAACTCTACCCCCTTTCCTCTAAGGAAACTCACCTACTGCCCCCTGAGCATCTTGTTGATGCCCTTCAGAGGTATTTCTGGAGGCATTTTCCTCAAATAGCATCTTTGAGAGATCTGCCTTGGCCAGACTCAAAAGCACAACAGACTTTTCTAACCCTAACTCTCACCACGATCCTCCTCGTTGCATGAGGATGTGCCTTGTCTACCCAACAGAATGCAGACTGTTTGAGGACAGAGTCAGATTCTTTGCTTATTCTCTGCTCCTTTTTTATTCCCCAATGACTCTAGGCATAATAGCTCTGCACACTTTGAGTCAATAAGTGTTTAGAATCTTGGTTGGAGAAGGATAGTTTATTTTTTAATTGCTAGGGCATCTTCCAGGTCATTGTACTCTGTTAAATATCAATAACATCTCTTCCTCTAAAGACAGCCCTATCCACCTGTCTCCTGCCATCTTGGTGGCTTCAGGATGATGATTGTACCTCCTCCATTATGATTCTAGCTCCTGTCCCACAGTTCTCCGCATCTTTCCTAATGGCTTCAGCATCCACTAGATGTCTCTGCCTTATAGGTATTTGATCCCTACAAATTGAACAGTCTTCAACTTCATTTCACTTAAGCTGCCAATGGGCAAGTCTAGATATCATCACTTAACCCTACCAACTGCATTTGAAAACTTGAAATGCCACATGCTCCACCCTTTCCCCATTCAGTCACCTCTCTCTCCCAGGAAACCTGTTTACTTCATTCATCCTCTCTCTAGTCACTTGCCCCTCCCCTTTGCTCTCCCCACC
>PVKH010020719.1:0-14337 GCA_004027955.1 Chaetophractus vellerosus | reverse complement strand
TTGTTACAGGAGTAACCATTCAGAATAAAACTCGGCTCCCAGTTGAATTTTTGAACCATTTATTTAAGCGGCCAGGCTCGTCACCTTTCCATAGGTGAGAGCGCTAAAGCAAGGCTTTAGCTATTTTTTATACTCTTTGTAAGAACTGAAACTAACTTTTAGACAAAGGACTATGCGGGGGTCTCTCTTTGTGGTTGTGTTTGACTCATGTTTTCCGGGGCAACTAGCAAGGTAAGCAAGCTCCAAATGTACAGAAGCAGATATTTGCGGTTAGCTGCAGGTAGGAACAGTTTCTAACTATTCTATTCTATTCTTGTTAGTCAAGCATAACTTTTAGAGCACTGGGAGACAGTTCCCAGAATTGTACTGAGAAGACAGGGGGGAGATTGAGACGGTTCCCAGAATTGTACTGGGAAGGGGTGACCATAACTTTTCTCATATCATACTTTGTATGGTTTCTATCTTTAAAAATTTATTGAAACTTGCTTTGTGGTTTAATATATGGTCTATCCTAGGGAACAATGCATGTGCTCTTGAAAATAATGTGAATGCTGCTGTTGTTGGGTGGAGTGTTCTATATATTTCCGTTAGGTCTAGTTGCTTTATACTGTTGTTCAAGTCTTCTATTTCCTAATTGCTCTTCTGTCTGGATGTTCTATCTATTATTGCAAGTGGAATTTTGAATATTGACATTTCCTCCTGTTAATATGGGACCATCTGTAACACCCTTTAATTATGTCAATGTTTGTTTCATATATTTGGGGGCTTTATAGTTAGGTAAATCAATGTTTATAATTGTTATTTCTTTTTGTTAATTGACCCTTTTATGAATATAAGGTGTCTTTCTTGTCTCTTGTAATAGTTTTGACTTAAAGTGTCTTTTATCTGATTTTATTATAGCCACCTTAACTCTCTTTTCGTTACTATTTGCATGTAACATTATTTTTTAGCCCTTTACTTTCAATATATTTGTGTCTTTGAATATAATAAGGTGAGTCTCTTGTAAACAGCATATGTTTGGGTCATCTTTTTTTAAATCCATTCTACCCATCTCTTACCTTTTGATTGAATAGTTCAATTCAGTTACATTTAAAGAAATGTATATACCAACTTTTGCCGTTTGGGTATTTAGTTTTTGTAAATCTTACACTTTATTTGCCCTTCATTTCTCCCCTTACAGCCTACTTTGATGTTTAGTTGTTCTTTCAATAATGAACCATTTAGAATCCCTCCTCATTTCCTTTAATATATATGTTTAAAATATTTCCTTTGTGATTAATTATGGCACTTAAATTTAACTTCCTAAATTTATGACAATCTCATTTGATTTAATAACTTAAATTCAGTAGCATACACAAACTATGTTCCTATACCCCTTTGTCCTTCCACCCTTATATGTTCTTGAAACTAATTACATCTTTATACATTGTATGACAAACATCATAGTTTTATAATTAGATTTTATGCATTTGTATTTTAGATCATGTAAGAAATAAAATCCATATTATAATCCATAAATAGAATAGTACTGGTGTTTTTAGAGATGGATTCTAGAGCCACTGACTAATAAAATTACATTTCACACTCTTCTAGCCTCTTTTTCATTACTTTCTAAAATTCAGCCTGTGTCAAATATGTGTATTGGCAAAAGTCATTGTCTCTTATTTTCATCACAGGCACTGCTTTACTTTGTTCTGTCTTCCCATGTTATATATATATTTTAGCAAACTTCTGAAAGACTTTTTTATATTTTGAGAGTGAATAAATTATGATATTGTCAAAAGTAGTTCTCATGGTAGCCATCAATAAAATAGATTATTGTGGTTGGATAAACTAAAATCTATTGACCAGATTCATTATTTTAAAATAATTTATAGGCGAACAATCATTAACAAGCACTGAAAGTGAAGATGAGATTTTCCAAAGAAGAAGTAAAAAAATAAGAAATGTTTTAAACTCTCCTGAGGTGAGCCACTGAGTAGTCACAGTAATGTGATCATATAAAAGGCTGTTGTTGTTTTTTTCTTGAAGATTTTGTTGCTGTCTTTTACTTTATTTATCTACTTTATATAGGATCAGAAAAGTAGTGAAGCTGAGTCTCCACTTCATGCAGTCAAAAAGCGCAGGATTCCTACAAACAGAGTAAGTAACAAATAGTATAGTAATCTAAAGCCTCAGAATAAATATTACAAGGAATACACATATATAGATGAGTATAGGTATATTTGATCTTAAGATGTGTATGTTTAACAGAAAAATATAGAGTAAATCCTATGTGATTTGTATTTCTAATTTATGTTAGTTTTCAGAGGTTTTTTTTTCAGAAAACTTTCTAAGCACAATAAATATAGATACTGAAAAGTTTTATACTCCTTTCAAAAATTATCACTACCAGTCCTAGCAGTGTATTTCAACAATTCACCACATGTTCATTAAGTATATAGTATGTGTCTACTATGTTAGATGGTGAGGACACTATAATGAGTATGCCGTGATGCTATCTTAAGTCATCTATAATCTAATAGAGACAGATAAGTAAACAGATAATTTCAATATAAATTTTTAAGTTAAGTGTTCAGAAAAGAAAAGCACTTAGCCTAGACTTTGAAGTTTTGGCAGGCTTCTTAAAGATAATACCTTACTTAGATAAATCTTTTTTTTTTTTTTATTTCTTTTTCATTTATTTTTACTTTTTTTTTTTTTTTTTGCTTCTTAGTTAAATCTTAAAGTGTATGTTGTGTTTAGGCAAAGAAAAAAAAAAAGGGAATGGAAGGCACTTAAGCAGAGTAAACACAGCGTATAGAAAGACACAAAGATGGGAATCTGCTTGTCTGTATTATTGGGTTGTAAAGACAAAAAGTGCCAGGAAGTAAAATTGGAGAAAATGTATGGATCAGTTTTGGAAGGCCTTATGCTTTCATTTGATGACTATATGGGTTTGGTAAAAAGAAAGGAAGAAGTGCAGGGTAATTCCGGTTTTTGGCTTTGGCTCTTTGGCAAGTATATTACTAATTTAGAGAAGAAAAGAAAGATGATAAGTTCAGTGTGAATTTGAGTTTGAGGTTTGAGTTTTTTGTGGAATGGTACAGTTATAGTGTGTGGCAGTCATTTGTGTGAACCTGAGCTGGGCACTGGGTCTTAAGGCTGATATTCATTTGGTTGTCATCAGCTCATAGATGATAGTTAAAATTTCAGACTAGGAAATCTTATATGTTTGTTTGTTTGTTTTTAATTTTTTATTAGAGAAGTTGTGGGTTTACAGAACAATCATGCATAAAATACAGGATTTTCAAACATCATCCCACCACTAACACCTTGTATTGGTGTGAAACATTTGTTATAATTGATGATAGCTCATTTTTATAATTGTATTATTAATTACAGTCTGTGGTTTAATTTAAGGTTCCCTCTTTGTGAAGTATAGTTCCATGGACTTAAAAAAAATTTTTTAAGAAGCTTTAGATTACATAAATGTTACATCAAAAATATAGGAGATTCTCATATACCCCACCTCCTCCTCCTCCTATACTTTCCCCCATTAACAACATCTTTCATTAATGTGGTACATTTGTTACAACTGATGAACACATATTGAAGCATTGCTACTAACCATGGACTATAGTTTACATTATGTTAGTCAGCCAAAGGGGTGCTGATGCAAAGTACCAGAAATCTGTTGGCTTTTATAAAGGGTATTTATTTGGGGTAAAGCTTACAGTTACAAGGCCCTAAAGAGTCCTTGCTTTCTCACCAAAGTCAGTTGCCATGTGTTGAGGCAAAATGGTGGGTGATCTCTGCCTGGTCTCTCCTTCCTTATCCCTCTAAAAGTTCCATAGGCCCAGCTGCTTCCTATCTCAGCTCTAGCCTGGCATAGGGATTATCTCTCAGGGCTTCCTATATCAGTCTGGCATAGGGCTTATTTCTTTCCAGGCTGTCTCAGCTGCTCAGCTGCAAACTATCAGGTGAATGGCTCAGCTCTCCCCAGGGCTTTAGCTGTTTAAGCCGCCTCCTTTCTGTCACATGGCAGGACTGAAATGACCAAGTTCTCTCCTCCATCTGCATGTCTTATTGAGTGAGTGTCCATTTATATCAGCCCACCAAGGGGGGCGGGGACTCAACCCTGAGTCATGCCCTACTGACATGGTCGAATTTGTCAAAGCCCAAATTGGTTTTGTTAAGTAAACTTATTCAGAGGCCCCTCCCTGAATCTAATACAATCAAAGTACATTACACCCAGAGGAACAGACCAGTTTACAAACATAATCTTTTCTCTTTTTGGGATTCAAAAATAATCTCAAACTGCCACACATTATAATCTACACTTTGCCCTGCACAATTTTATAGGTTTTGACAAAATGTATAATGGCCTGTATCTGTCATTACAATGTCATGCAGAATTCCAGTGTCCCAAAAATGACCTATGTTACCTATTCTTCCCTCTCCGTCCCCTCAGAACCTCTGGTGGCCACTGCCTTTATAGCAATGATACAAGTTCTTCCATTGCTAGAATAATAATAAGTCTACTTTAGTTCGTAGTTGCATTCACCCCTTATGTTTGTTCATTCCTCAATATTGAGAATTTTGGAATTACCTAGGACAACTAACAAAAGGATGAAGATGGACAATGACCATTCCAAAAAAACAGGGGGTATCTGGAACTGCAAGCAAGGCAGTTCCATCCATCTGCCCCATGGGCTGTAAGCTCCCTCTCAATCAGAAACAGAGTGGGCATTGCCAACCCAAAAGCCTATGTTTTTAATTATTTTATATAATCCAGGATAATTTGTGCAAAATTAATTAAAAATGCACTCAATCCATAATTACCTTGCATACTCACATAAAACTCCACCGGAAAAATTGCTTTAACTTGCTACCTAAAATAATAATAACAAACAAACAAACAAACAAAAAACCAAAAACATGCTACCTAACTAGAATGTCTGATTGTCTTATCAGAAGTGAATTAAACATATTGATAATAACAATTTGTTTTAAAATAAAAATTATTCCTGTTAATTGAATTTATTTTGATAAACCTTTGATTGGTTCAGTATTATTCTGTAATATAGTGGTAGTTCTCAAGGTCACAATTTTATATTATATTTGGTTTCTTGGTTTAAAAAGACCGTTGGACTGTTACTGATGACCAAATTTGACTTAATTATTTTTTTGAAAGCTTTAAAGGAAATTGCTATTAAGAATATATATATATTTGAGGTATATGGATATATTTATATTTTTTAGGTAATACTGAATTTAAATGAATATACTAGTATAACCTGTATTACCTAATTTAGTATTTTAGCATTTAATATTACCTAATTTATTGGTTTTTAATTTCTTAAGTATTATGTATTTGAAATATGGCTCTGAGTTGTAAGATCAATTTTATTTTTCTCAGAAGAAAATGTTGGAATTACACTAAGATACAAAGTCCAATTATCTTTTCTTATACAAGAATTTTGTTGCATTATTATAGTTAGAAGTATCATCTAGTGATGAGAATGAGAATTTTCACAAACATTCACAACTAGAAGACTTCAAGGGTAATAACAGGAATCCCAAAAGAGGTGTCAAAGTCCAAAAGAGACACAACCACCTAAAGGTAAACTTTTTCTTGTTTCTTAATGATACATATATTTTGTTGATGAAAGTCATTCTATATACATGCAAGTAGAATTCTTTACTTCTGACCATTATACATTTTATTTTATTTATAGAAAAAGAATATTTAACGTATTTTGACCCCAATTTTGTTTTTTTATTAGATTTTAAAATCTCAAGATGTGCTATTTTATTCCTCTTTGTATTTTGAAATTTATCTTTTAGTGTTGCATTATACTAAATGACTGAATGAAAAAAATTATTTATATTGAGAATTTATTGTTCAAATTGAAGAAGATAGAAATCTGAGGTTTCAAACATTTTACTTTTATGGTCAATATTCTTTTTTAATCCCTATCCAATAGTCAAACCCTTGAAAAATAGTTTTTAGCACCTTTCCTTCTAGTCAGTCCTTTTGTGGTATAATATTTTTCCAAGAAAAAATTCATTAGCCTAAAGACTTAGGAAAATCCATGCTTATTAAGTAACATGCAGCAGGTTGACATGATGACTTGTACTTTGTTTTATTTATAACAGAATTACCAGAAGAAAATTTAAATATGTATGCTGCCTTTTCATTTCCTCTTTTAGTTTTCTGTTTTTATTTTTGTTTTTTCTGTGTGTGTATGTGTGTGTGTGTGTGTGTGTGTGTGAGGACCCTGAGCCCACCTTGTAAGTGGGAAGCCGGTGCTTAACCACTGAGCCACGTTGCCTCATTATTTTTAGTCTTAAAAGCGTTGAGAAGAAATCACTTTTCCCGAGCTAATTCCAATTATGTAATTAAAATTATTTTATCAAGGATACTATAATATTTTGTAATTTGTCTTAGCATGTAGCTAGGCAGTTTTTAGATGATGAAGCAGAACTTTCCCAAGAAGATGTAGACTCTGTTTCATCAGATGAAAATGATGTGTCAGAAAATGAACAAGATTCCTCCATCCTTGACTTCTTTAATGATGAGACTCAACTTTCACAAGCTGTAAATGGTAAATTTTATGATATATATTTTTAATTTTCAGTGCTTTTTATATGGCTTTATTTACTATTTCATTGTTTTTCAAGAAACTAGACTTCGACAGGAATTAAATTTGGTATGTGTCAAGTTTTTATTTGGTCATTTTCATTCAAATTCTTTAATATTTGCTTTATTTTTTATGTAATTAGTTATAGGCTCCTGAAAATTAGAATACTTCACTCCAGTACAACCAGGCTGGCTCAGTGTCAAATGTTCATTCAACAAATATTTTGTGCTTATTATGTGCCTGGTATATAAAATGCTTGAGAAAGTTATGACACTGAATAAAATGGGTGAAATTCCTGTCCTTTTAAAACTTGCATTCTAGTTGAAGGAAGCAGATAATGCACATAACTAAATTATTTGGTGTATTATAAAAAGAAATTTTCACAGAAAAAAAAGAAAATTGAACTAGAAAAGAGTTTTGAACTAGGAGGATTTTGAGTAGCCAGGGGTGGGGGTATTAATAGTGAACAGGTTGTGATTTTAAATAAGGTGATTGGGTTAGGCCTCATTGACAAGGTGACATTTGGTCAAAGACTAGAAGGAGATAAGAGGATTAAAAAAATTGATTGTTAAAACCAACTGAAACACGAAACTAAATTTATTAAATTTGCCAAGTCCCTAAAATAGTCTTCCCAAACACTGCTTGAGCAGATCTTACATATTAAAAGCAGATGATTCAGATCAACTCTAACGGGTGTGGAAAAGGGTTCTGACTGGCCCTTCATTCTGATCTTTCACAGATCTTGCCATTTATTCTGCTCTTGCATTTCCTGATATGATTCAAAACAGCAAAGGTTCTTAAGGCCTGTGATCTTTGACATTAAAGAAAAAAAGTTTTAAAGGCCAGATTCTCAGTACTGTGCCCTTGATACTAATGATTTGCCAAATAAAGTTTCTTAGTATATTACCCTAAATGTTCATTTTTTTAAATAATAATTAAAAAAAATTTTAACAGATACTTAGATTTCATAAATGTTACACATAAAAGATAGAGATTCCCATATGCCCTACTCCCCACACCTCCCACACCCTCCCACATAAACATCCTTCATTAGTGTGGCACATTCTTTGCAATTGATAAATGCATCCTGGGGCATTACCACTGAGCATGGACCATAGTTCACATTGTAGTCTACACACTCTCCCACACTGTTCTGCCTGCTATGTGATGATATGAAATGGCCTATATCTGTCATTGCAATGTCATTCAGGACGATTCCCAAGTTCTGAAAAAGCCCCCGTATTACAACTGCTTTTCCCTCTCCCTGCCCCCAGAGTCTCTAGTGGCCACTGGCTCCACATCAGTGTTGTGATTTCTTCCATTGCTAGAAGCACAATATGTCTATAGTAGACTAAGTGTTCATTAACAGAAGTGGATTTTTCAGGTTTACAGTATAAGCTGGTGGAACAATTTGATGCAAAGACAATAGCCATTGCAAAGGCCTTGAGACAGGAGAATGCCCGGCATGTTCAAAGAACAGCAGTGTAACTGGAAATGAATTAGGGAGAAGAGGTGTAATAAGAAATGAGATCAGAGAGGTAATGGGCATGCAGATCATGATCTGACATATTTTATTAGAATCATTCTAACAAAGATAGAAGAAGAGATACCAATTAGGAGGCTTATTATAGTAACCCAAAGAATGATAGTGGTTTCTACCAAGATGGGAACAGTGAGATGGTGAGTAAAATTGGATTCTGGATATATTAGGAAAGAAAAGCCAACAGCATTTTCTGAGGGATTAGAGGGGGAAAAAAGAGGAGTCGGTGGGTTTGAGTAACAGAAAGGAGGAATTGGAGAGGAAAAAGTGGAGACAATGGGCTTGAGTAACAGAAAGACATAGTTGCTGTTATCTGTTATGGGAAAGGCTGCAGGTGGAGCAGTTTGGATGGAAAGGGCAATATATGAAATTCCACTTTAAATACAGTGTGTTTGAAATTTATAAGATTAGAAAGCTTTTAAAATAATTGCCTCAAAATTCACATTGATTTGTTTTCATAAATAATTTCTTCAGTACCCTTTGCTATATTATAACTTTAAAAAAATCAGTCATTTTTAAAAACCTGTGTGCTTTATTTTTTCTTGACTAAAAATTATGAAATATACCCATTATTTAGCTGTTGCTTTTAATATTTTAGCACATTTCTTTTCTGCATGGATTTCTTGTGTTTTATTGAGTGCTTTCTATAAATTTATACAGTTCTAAGTGCTTTATATGCATTCTATAAATTTTATTTTTAATGAAAAGGCACCATCCTAATCCCTCCTGCCCAGCTTTAGAGGAAAATAATTGAGGCAAAGAGGGCTTAAATAAATTGCCCATGAGCATTCAGCTAGATGGTTTGATTTTTTTTTTAAAGGCAAAGCTACTATACTAACTTTGTGTATTTTAATAACTGATTTTAGACATTTTAAAATCTTCCCTTTGGAGTAAAATAATTTCAAAGGGTTTGAATCATGTAAATTGTCAGATAGTTCAAAGTTAAATAGTTTGCCAGTTTCTATTAAATAATATTGCTATTTCACTATTTTAAAGTTGTGGATTTGGTCAAAGCTAAATAGTTTTCCAGTTTCTGTTTAAATGATTTTGATATTTTACACTATCTTAAATTCTTATTATCTTTACACAGATTCTGAAATGAGGGCTATTTACCTGAAATCTTTGCGCAGTCCGTTGATGAGCAATCAGTACAAAATGGGCCTTAAGAAACATCACAATATGAACATTTTCTCACAGGTATGAACTTTAGAAATATAATGGAGAATTTCCCCATGGTGATGTTGAATTATATTCCTGTTTGTGAAGTCTCTATTATTTGTTTCTAAAACTGGACTAATCAGAGCCATTTGGGATAATTTCTGCCCTAAGTCATAAGGTGGAATAATGAATTCTCAAGATTCCTTTTAGTTCTAATTTGATCGTATTATCCTTTCTTTAATTTGAGCTAACTAGAATACTATTAAATTTTTTTCCAATTAGAATATTTAAAGGAAATGAGTAGCGTTTCATTTACCAGTTAAATTTTTAATTGTTATATGCTGTATTTCTCTTGCATATTTAATTTTTTTCATTAAAATATTGTATTCTAAAAATTATGGGTTTTGTTTCATTTATGGATAATTTTTATATTAGTTTTGCTTATTTATAAGTTGTGTTCAGCTTGGTAATATGGTCATTGATATGTCTGTACTTCCACTGTATTTATTATACATTGTTTATTCATTATTGGTTTTTTTTGGCAGCCTGCATTGGAATGCTAATTGTTAGAGGGTAGATAATTATTTTCTTTTTTTATCCCCAAACTCCCCATTTTCTTTCTTAGATAATGTACTTAGAATATATCAGTCTGAATTGATAAAGTGAAATAAATATTAGTGAAGGTATGCATTTGAAAAGCATATGTCAAATACTTGTTGATTATATGAGAAAAACTTTAAAATACTCTTATTTAATTTTTTTCTATAGATCCCTGAGCAAGATGAAACATATTTAGAGGACAGTTTTTGTGTTAATGAGGAGGAGTCTTGCAAAAGCCAATCAAGTGATGAAGAAGTATGCGTTGATTTTAACTTAATAACTGAAGATTGCTTTTCAAATGGAAGTAAAACATATAAAACCCGACGTGCGGTAATGCTAAAACGAATGAAGAGGGCACAAAATTGTACACTTTCAAAAAAGAAATTATCCAGAATCATTTTACCAGATGATTCAAGTGAGGAGGAAAATAATATAAAAGATAAAGGAGAATCCAATATTGTGGTTAACCCAACCACTGTTAACAAGAATGACCAACAGAACCATTGTTTGAATTTTGTGCCGTCTGGGTCTTCATTGCATTGCAAGGTCTATACTAAACTAATTGTTAATCAATCACCAAAGCAGAGACAACAGATACCACTTAATCTAAAGGATACCATTTCTGAGCCTCAGAGTCATAATAAAATTGTATCTTCCTCCTCATCTTTCACTACTGTTGATTTACAGAAAGACTGTAGAAAATTTCCAACTCCGTTAAAGGTAAGGATCAAATGAAAGAAAAAGCCTTAAATATGTTTGTCAAAAGATTTTTTTGTTTTTGTCTTCTGGTTTTATGTTTTGTTTTAAAAAACTAGGTCAAAGAAAAACTAGGGAGTTATGAAATTCTTCAAACAAGAAAATAGCACACCAAATTATATGGCTAATTCATAAGATGCTTAGGTTTTAATTTTTAAAACCTTGCTAATTTTATGAAAAGGATGTAGGAAAATGGAGCTTCCTTCAAGGTAAAATTAACAGAAATTATGTGCTCATAACTGGTTCCCAGATTAATTTTTCTTTTTTGCTCTGAAGGTTTCAGATTTGTAACTTGCTTATCTCTATATTGGGAAGAGGGGGCTGATGCCAACTGGTTTCTTTCTTTTAAGTTTCTTTTCTTCCAGAATGGCTACATCCTCATTTCCAGTTGCTCCTTATCTTGCTATTGCTGAAAGAATCAATAGAATCCCTGTTATGTTCTTAAGGGTTTAAAGTTGCAGTAATTTTGCTAAAATAGAGGTTAAAGTCATAATAATGGGAATCCCTTAACTGTAAATATTGATTCATTTTCTTTATTCTCACATGGGAGTAAGATCCAAAGGAAGGAAGGAAGGAAAGGTGGGGAGAGAAGAAGGAAGAGAGGAAGGAGGAAAGAATGGAAGGGAGGAAGGAAGGGAGAAAGAAAGGATGGAAGGAAGGTAGGAAAGGAGAAAAAACAAAGATGAAAAAACAGAACCTATCATCCAAGAGCTGGGGAAAGGTATCCAACAGTTTTAACGTTTGTGTAATTGGAATCAAGGAGAACAGAGAATAGGTCGGAAGAAATATTTGAACCGATAATGGGTGAGAGTTTTCCAAAATTACTGAAAGATACTAAAGAAACTTTTTCAACCAGCTGACTGCTGAAAACCAAAGATAAAGAAAAAATCTTGAAGGCAGCCAGAATAAAAAGACAAATTATATACAGAATAAAGATAATTACATCTCATCAGATACTAAACCAGAGGCACTAGAACATATCTTTAATGTGCTGAAAGACAAAATACCAACCTGAAATTCTATACTCAGCAAAAATATCTTTAAAAAATAAAGGGGAAATTAAAGATTATTTCTGATCTTTTTGAAGGTAATAAAGGTTATCTCGGTTACCAAGATAAAACATTACCATTATTCTAGAATCTTGCTGTGTTTTTTTCTCCGAATCATATATCCCCGTCTGTGTCCCAAGAGGTGACCACTATCTTGAGTTGTTCCTACTATTCCCTTGTTGTTCTGTATCATTTTAGCATTTATGAACATATCGCTAGTAATATTTGTTTTACATATTTTTATATTTTATATAAATTGAATAATAATGTCTTTATATCTATACTCTAACTTCTTTGCACACAATGTTTTTGAGATTTATTTATATTGACACATAACTAGTTCTCATTTATACTGCTTTCCAGTATTAGATTTTATGAATGTTACAATTTCACTATTTTCTTACAAATTAACATCTAGATTATTTACCCTTTTGAAGTATTTTAAACAATGCTGCTGTTGTAAAAAATAAGATTCCATCTCACAGTCACCAGATTGACAAAAAAATTAAATCTGATAACTGCACATGTTGTCAGGAGTGGGGATCCAAAGGATCTCTGTATCTAGTGAAAACAGACAACCACTTTGAAAAAGCAGTTTGAAATTGTCTTATAAAATCATATCTTATAAAATCTTAGGGTGTGTGTCCCCAGCAATTCCATTCCTAGATGAGTACACCACAAATTCCTGAAAATGTCACCAGGAGGCATATAGAAGAATGTAACAACAGCAAAAAGTTTTATTTCTCATTTTTATATGTACATTCTGTTTGGTTCTTATTTTAAATACGCTTGTTAATTTTTTATAGTTATATAGCTGTTCATTGGTCATATTTTTTAACATCTTTGTCATTTTGTTAAAAAATATGCTATTTTACATTCTATTTGTTATAATTTTGGTACATAATGTCTTTATGGTCTGATTATACTAAATGTGTTTCTCTTGGCTTTTTTTGGTTTCTTGTATGTAGTTTTGGTTGTTTTTTTGTGGAGATCTTACTGTTTTTTGAAACTCTTTCAATGATAATTCTTTGAGACTGATATTGTATTCCTCTAAAGAGAATATTTGGTCTGGAGACACTACCCACCTGAGGGCATCTTATTTTTATTCATAAATTTTGTAGTTTGTTGTTCAATCAGGATCCAAATAAGGTCCACACATTCTTATTAGTTGATATGTCCCTTTTAATCCCATAGTTCCTCCACCCTATTTCTTTTTTTTTTTATTTCTTTGTAGACCTTTTATCTCATTGGATTTTTCACAGGCTGGATTTTGATATTTGGATCCTGTGGTGGTGTTTAAGCTCCTCCTTTATCTTCTGTATTTTTAAAATAAATTACATGTAGATGCTTAATCATGTTCCATGATTTTGCTTTTAATTTTGCTATTTTGCTTTGCATCATAGTTAGTGGTGTAGTCCTCCATCAGGAGGTATATAGTACATGGTTGGTATCTTTTTGTGATGCTAGAAGTCATTAATGTTCAAAACTGAGATCCATAAATTCATTAAGGGTTTCAAAATGAAAATATTCTAATCTTTTATCATATCTTCTCTTTTTTATAAGGTGGAATGGTTTTATAAAAAGAAACTTTCCCTCATCTACTATTTGGTTACTGAATAGTACAATTTGTGTAGGAAAGACAGGATAAATACTTGACTGTTCCTCCGGACCCCCCATTGATTTTATTAGCATCCTCCAACAGTAAATTTGTTATTTATTTATTTTTTTTGGTTACATATCGCCCCCTCCCCCCTTCTGCTTGCTCTTGCTGTGTGTCCATTCTTCTGTGTTTTTTCTATGTCTGCTTCTTGTCTCCCCTGTCTTTGCGGCGACGCACCGAGTTGGCCCTCTCAGTTCGTGGGTATCTTCATTCCATTTTCACGGGTGACTCTGCTCCATATTTTGCAGGCGGCAGTGCTCCGTGTTTTGCAGGCTGCCCGGCTTCCGCGCTTCGCGGGCGGCAGCTCTGTGTTTCACGGGTGACTTTGCCATGCCCGTGGGGGCTCCGCCCTGCCCGTGGCGGCTTTTTGCCTTACCCAAGGCGGCTTTGCCCCGCCCATGGCGGCTTGCCTTTCTCAAGGCCATCTGCCCGCTCGGAGAGGTCCCCGGGAACCGAACCCGGGGCCTCCCATGTGGTATACCGGTGCTCTTATCCACTGAGCTATCTAGCCGGCCCCTGTTTTTTGTTTTTTAACAGTATGAACTCATGGAATTAAACATATCTAATGTTATTCAGTATATTACGTTTTGGTATATTTGATGCTCAAATTTTCCCTGTCTTAGCCAGTGAAACTCTCAAGGTGCCTTCTGAGAGCATTGGCATGGCCCTAAAGTCTTTGACATTTACTGTCTCATTCCTGGAAGCAGCCATTTCTCCATTTCTCTACCTTGATCCTTTTAGTGGGAACTGGTATTTGGCGACTACCCCTCCATAGGGGTTGTACTATATTTTTATTCCCACCAGCAATGTGTGAGAATGCTGGAGGCTCCCAGAGCCTCATTAACAGGAAATAATGCCAATAGTGAGAAATTGTGCCTCAGTAGTTTTTTATTTTATTGTAACAAAATTTGAAAACATCTTTTCATATAGTTAGAGCCATTTGCATTT
>PVKH010020718.1:0-14508 GCA_004027955.1 Chaetophractus vellerosus | reverse complement strand
ATAGTTTCTTCATTTACTTCTAAGGCATCATAAAAAGTCTCTTTAGCATTCTTCTCACAATTGTTTCCTTCTAAAGGCCTTATCAAAAAGAACTTTAGGCTCCATATTGCTATCAACAGTCTCTGCAAAGCAATCCAAGCCTTTTCCATCAAGCATTTCACAATTCCTCCAAAAAATACCCCTTACCCATTTATAAAACTGTTCCAACATTTTGGTAATTTCAAAAAGGCACTTCCCCACTCCTCGGTACCAATTCTGTTTTAGCCAGCCACAGGGGTGCCTTTTGAAATATACCAAAATTGGTCGGTCTTTATAAAGGGTGTTTATTTGGGGTAGAAACTTACAGTTACCAGGCCACAAAGCATAAACTTCTTCCCTCACCAAAGTTCATGTGTTGGAGCAAGACAGCTGCCGACGTCTCCAGTGTTCAGGCTTCCGGGTTCCTCTTTTCCTGGGGCTGCGTTTCTCTCCAGGCTTAGCTTCTGTTTCCTCCACAAGTTCAGCTGTAGACCATGAGGCTCTCAATGCGTCGCATCTCTCCACAAGGCCAGCTCTAGACTATCGGGCGAATGGCTCACTCCAACATCAGAGCTGCTTCTCCAATCTGCTTCTCTCCTAACCTCTGCTGCCTTTTGTCTAGACTTTTATACTTGAGACCACACCCACCACAGGGTGGGGCTCAACGCCCCACTGACGCCCTAATCATAACTTAATCATGCCCAGATGAACAGATCAGTTTACAAGCATAATCCAATTTATATTTTTGGAATTCATAATTAAATAAAACTGTCAAACCATTACAACATCCTTATTTGCCATCAAAACTTCCACCACTATTGGATCTGCTGGAACATTTGGCTAAAGCGGCAGAGCAGCTTGCACAACAACCTGGACCTCTTGCTGAACCTCCTCATTTTCCAGTCTGGATTCAAAACTAGCAGCATTTCAGGTCACTCAGTAAATAGGTTGGAGAATTACAGCCAAATGCGGAAACTGTTGCTTCAAAAATTCAAAGAGGCAAATAAGGTATTGTGCCTCATTTTTAGTTGTAAGAGAGGCCAGATGAAACAGCTTTAACTTTCAGTTTAGAAGGGTTTTCTCAACATACCGCACATCACTGGATACCCAGATATTTCACTGAGGTTGAAGACCCATGAATTTTTTGTTGGATTTATCTCCCACCATCTGACACTCAAATGCTTTACAAATAAATCTAGAGTAGTTGCTACTTCTTGCTCACTAGGTCCAATCAGCATAATGTTATCAATATAATGGACCAGTGTGATGTCTTATGGAAGGGAAAGTTGACGAAGGTCCCTGTGAACAATATTATGACATAGGGCTGAGCAAGACAGTGAAGGTGTATTGCTGACCTTGCCAGCTGAAGCAAACTATTTCTAGTGGTTTTACTAAAAGGTATTGTGGCAGTTTGATATTGTTTATGAATTCCAAAAACAGATATTGGATTATATTTACAAACTGGTCTGTTTCTCTGGGCATATTAGATTGTATTGGATTCAAACATTTTATGTTTGCTTGATTGAATTGCGATTAGGGCTTTGACTGGGCCACGTCTGTGGGGTCAGTGGGACATCGAGTCTCTGCTCCCTTGGTGGGTGGGGACTCACAGAGAAAACTAAATGGCAGAGGAGTTAGTTGGAGTTTTTCATGCTGGAGCCCCGGGAAGTAAATAAACGGAGAATTAGATATGTGAGGAAAGAGAGAAGGTTCCATTAGACACAGCAGAGGCCCCAGGGAGAGAGACAAGCCAATGGCCTGAGAGTTTACATCTGGCCTTGTGGAGAGAGCAGAGCAGCTGATCTCCGAGAGAAATGAGCCCTGGAAGAGAGACGAGACTTATCCTAACCTAGAGCTGATATTGGAAGAAGCTGGGACCATGGAGCCTTAGGAGGAAGAGGAAGCCTAAACCCTTGCAGATGTCAGCAGCCATCTTGCTCTGACATGTGGCAACAGACTTTGGTGAGGAAGTAGCTTTGAGTTGGACTCTTTAGGACCTTGTAACTATAAGCTTCTACCCCCAATAAATACCCTTTATAAAAACCAACCAATTTCTGATATTTTTCCTCAGCACCCCTTTGGCTTACTATTACAGGTATCAAGAAAAAGGCATTTGCAGATTAATAGCTGCATACCAGTGACAGAGAATGTGTTGATTTGCTCAAGAAATGATTCCACATCTGGAACAACAGCTGAAGTTGGAATCACCACCTTGTTAAGTACATAGTAATCCACTGTCATCTTCCATGATCCACCTGTTTTCTGCACAGAGCAAATAGTAGAATTGAATCAGGATGTTGTAGGAATCATCACCCTGCAACCTCCAAGTCCTTGATTGTCACTAATCTCTGCAACCCCTCCAGGAATGCAGTATTGCTTTTGGTTTATTATTTTGCTAGGTAGAGCCAGTTCTAGTGGTTTCCACTTGGCCTTTTCTACCATAATAGCCCTTACTCCATAAGTCAGAGAACCAATGTGGGGATCCTGGCAGTTGCAGAATTGTCTATTCCAATCAAGCACTGCTGAACCTGGGAAATAATCACAGAATGGTGTTGGGAGCCAATTGGAACCATTATACCCACTGTGAGATAAACCTGAGCTAAAACTGAATTCACTACCTGACCTCCATAAGCCACTACTCTGACTGGTGGACCACATGGGTGTTTGGGGTTTCTTGGAATTGATGTCAGTTCAGAATCAGTGTCCAGTAATCCCACAAATGTCTAGTAACTTTTCCTGATGCACAATTATCCTGGTGAAAGGTCATTTATCCCTTTGGGGAAGACTGTGGGGAAAAGTAATAGTGTAAATTTTTAATAGTGTAGCAGGGTCCTTCCACAAAGGGAATGGCCTTCCCATCATCATTCAAGGATTTTTGAGCCTGTAAACTGTCTCAAATCTGGGAATTGATTTGAGGGACCATTTCTTTCTGTTTTTGTTATTCTTTTTGTTCACTTGACCTACAACTTTTCTGATTATAGAGATTAAATAATATTTAGTAGATGGCCCATCTATTTCACTTCTAGATACCCCTTGATCAATTAGCCAACACCATAGAACTCTGTAAATCAGACTATTTGATTACTTCTCAAAGCAATGCTTACCTTGTTTTTGCAATTAAGTGCTGACCCATGGCTCCTGCCAATCCAGCATCTAATCATCCCCATTGTACTTAAGAATCCAAGTTCAGTGACAGGAGTTCCCACAGTAATACCAAAGAGCTTTTCAGGAATGATGTAACTGTTCTCATAAATTTATTACTCATGGTCCTGGTGGAATGTCTATCCTCTGGACATTCCTTGGGTGGGTGAGCATGCTGTACATGATAAATCCACTCTAACATTCCAATCTCTTTAAGCCTGTGGACCCCTCAACAACAATATACAAAGGCAATTCTGGCATTTTGACTTCAGGTAATATTGGCCATCTTTTGGCCCTTGGTTCAACCAACCACCCAAACAAGTGGTTAGAGCCCTTTCAAACCCCCAAGCTGAAATATTGAATCCAAAACCTCTGCTTAATGGGCTCATATCAATAAATTCAGCCTAATTCAACTTTATGTTCCCACCATCCTTATCTCACACCTTAATACACATTCCCACACATATTTCCTTGTTTTCTGTCTCTACTATTCGGAAAAATCATGCAGTTCCTTTGGAGTATAGTCCACTTAGTCCACTTCTTAATGGGTCATACTTTGTACCTCACTGTCCATGGCCTGTTGGGATGTCAATCTTGTTATAGGTTTAGATGCAAAGTAGGGTATTAGGAGTAAGTTGTGAGATGAATTAGCAGTGTCTTGAAAGACAACTATCTCAGGGCATTACATTACAGTTTCATTTGTTGAAACAGGGTTAATCTTCTCAGATGGAAGTATGAGAAGTGTTTCTTTAGGGGAGGAATATTATAGGTTTATCAGGCAAAATAGGGTCAATCTCTTCATGGGAGGTGGAATGGTTGATTCCTCAGGGTAGACATTTACAGGTTTATCTGCAAAGAAGATACAGGAGAATCTAGGGTTTCAATGTCCCCATTGTCATTGTGATCAGCCCAAATGTCACCATTCCAATTTTCAGGATCCCATTCCTTCCCAATTTATGCCCTCACTCTAACTGCAGATACCCTGCAAGGTTGGGCATTCAATTTACACTGCAATTCAGCCATAACCACATTGAATTTCTGTGTTTGGTTTTCTGAAATCTCAAGTCTGTGGCTACAAGAAATTAAAGTCTCTTTCAGTGCACACATAGAAACTTTTGTGTCCTTCATGTGGCACCTGATCTGGGAATTTTAAGCTCTTAACTCATCCTTTTAATGACTTTGTACAGCCCAGTTAGGAACAACCAGTCAACATCATTATACTTTTCAACTTCTCAAAACTCTGCTAAGATATCAAATATACTGTTACCCAGTGAGGGTATTCAATGATGATATTTTGCATATCTTCATTGCCAGTTCACACTATGGACTACCAGTGCCCTCTTGATCAATGGAAATAAAGTCCATTCCTTAAAACCACTTCTGATTCCAAAATCTGTATTACTCAGGGTTCTCCAGAGAACAGAACTGACAGGAGGGGTGTATATATATATATATATATACACATACACACAGACACACACACACACAGAGAGAGAGAGAGAGAGAGAGAGAGAGAGAGAGAGAGAGAGATTGTAATAGGAATTGGCTCAAGTGACCATCAGGACTGGCATGTCTGAATTCCATTAGGACAAGTCATAATTTGGAAACTATAATGAAGGTGACATAAAATCACCTAGGAAAAGCGGGACTGGCTGAAGTAGGGATTAAAATTATTCTTTCTGATTCCTGAAATCCTGTTTTCACTTTTAGGCCTTCAACTGATTGGATGAGGAGACTCTTTGCATTGCTGAAGGCAATCTCCTTTGTTGATTTTAGATGTAATTATCTGCATATGCAATCAACTTGGTAATGATTTAAGTCATTTAAATTAACCTCATAGTAACAAACAGACTAGTGCTTACTTGGCCAAACAACTAGACACCATAACCTAGCCAAGTTGACACATGAACTAAACCATCATGGGGGACAAGAGTATACCTGTTACTATTGAGTAATACCTCAAGGTCTCCTGGCTAATGTCACTGCCTGGCTTGTATGAGGAAGGCTGCCTTGTAATTGTGATGGTGTTGAGAGAGAAACAGAGATAGAGATACAGAGTAACTAACACCCTCACTTCTTCTCCTGGACCCTCTTTCCCTAGCCTCCAAAGCCCCAGATTCTCATGTTATCCTCTAGCCTTCCAAAGCCCTATATCATTTCATAGAAGTTTAAAGTCCACCAATAAAGTATCCTATTCCTAAATTCTTCCTCTACTTTAGATCTCATCACTGAAAGTTCCACACACTTATATAGTCTATCTTAATTTTTAAAGATTCTCCGTAAGTAAAATTATTTATTCTTTGATGTCAAGAACTGAGAGGCTTAACTGTCTTCAGAAGTATTGATTTCTTAAAAGAAGAAAGAATAGCTTCACAAGAATCTTTAATTAGGAAAACTATAAGGGAGATGTTTTTGAGCAGGAAGTCTTTTGACTCATCTTGTTACCTATACATTTCCAACAATACCTGGTTATGAGTGAAAAAGGGGATGGAACATGTGTTACTCTTTTGAGAAGATTATAGATCCAGACTATAATAATGATATTCACAATAATTTATTCTAAAAAAGAATAATGCATATTTTCCTCATTTGACACCAAATTGAATTATCTTCTTCCATATTATATTAAAATGGAAAATCAAAACAATTCTGGGACTGAGACAATGCTTAATAACATCATTCATATATACAATCCATATTTTCTTCTAACTCAGAATATTTTCTTCGGGGATTTCTATGAAAATAAGTTCTGAAATAGCTTGGTAACATTTTATTCTAGCATCATTTAACATCAAAGAAGAAAAAGGTTTCCAGGAACAGAAAATAAAATAGATTCTTCAAACACGAAAGGAATAAATTACATATTAGATTACCAAGAGTTAATATCAGTGAATTTAAAAGCACACATCAAATTCTTAATCCTCAAAATCAAAACAAAATAGAAAGAATTTACTACCCTTTGTTAATTGCAAAATAAACAGATTTCCAGGTGAGAAGGCATCTCCTCTTACTTTGGGGAAGCAGAAAGTATTAAATAATACTCATAACTAGAAAGCCATAGCTGACACTAAAAAAAAGTTAGCCATTTTCAGGTTAACAAAGAAAAGGTTGTTTTAAAAAAATACACATTAGAAAATAGAAATTTCAAAAGAAATAATAAATCTCTGATGGAGTAAGTCTCCAGCAATCTTTTTACTTTGCTGGGATAGCAACCAAAAAATGAGGGGAAAAGTGAAACGTGGCAGTAGTGGAATCCCTCTTTTGTTATTTTGGAGCATGCTGATCAATAAAATACAAAAGACTAAAAATAGTTAACTATAACTCATATCTGCAAGTTATTCTATAATCCCCTAGCAATCTTGCAATGAATTTAACTCTTACAATGAACTTTTAATTCTCTTCCCATATTAATTCTTTAAAATAAAAACATGGATAAAACAAAACTTTAAAAAGAAAACGAGTATAATCATTTCTAGAAACTCATATACTTAAATCTGCTCCAACATCCAGTGTTTCAGACTGAAGGCATTTCCTTCTTCCTCTCTTGCCTGAAATATGGTGGGGAAGAAAGATTTCAGTTTTGTTTATTTTTCCTCTAAAACTCATTATAGTACATTTAATGGTATACACAGTATAGAGTTTAAAAACACAAAACTCTGATGTTTAAAAAAAAAAAAAGAAATATATACATTCAGTAAGTAGCTCCTGATGTGATATTGGTGAAATACCTATCCATTCAGACTTTCATCACTGCCAGGGTAATTGTTGTAAAGCTGCAAAGCTCTATACTTAATGCAAGCATTAAAGACCACCCAGAGGTTCCTGCAGATGGGAGTGCAGTGCTCACCCTCTTAGCAGAGTGAGAATCTAAGAGCACACTTACCTGAGTGTCAATCTCTAGGTTGATTTCAGGTTATTTTTTCCCTTTTTTTCCTGAAAGAATTCTAGATGAATGGCAATATTCCTCAAAGTGTTTTTCCCAATAGTTCATTGCTCACATTCAGCCACCTTATTCTCAGAACAATACAGAACCCTGGGCTGCCCATATGGGGCTGAGGGAGCCAAACCGAATCGTTTCAGTTTGGATAAAATTTGGTGGCCCCAAAGGCTGACATGGTAAGTGAAAAGAAGAACTCCACAAACCTCTAGTCCTTGAAGGGCAACAAAACCATTTAATGTCCAGTATCTTGGCATATGATGAATCTGACATGATTGAATCGCTGCCGATCCTAGAAAACTATGCAAACTTTTAATGGTTGCAGACAGGGTTCATTTCAACACTTTACAATTTTTTAAAAGTGTTATTATTTCCTTTGGGCTTTAGGAATACTCTTATCCACATTTAAGATATGAGAAGCTCTAATTCAGGGACAGTAGTAATGAGGGTTTTCTTCATAAAATTTCATTAACCACTCTGAACATAATCCTCAAATGAGGCACAATCTCTAGCAGAAAAGCTACAGAGCTTGAGTAGATAGGAAGGTGATGTAACAATTTACCTCTGCCCCTTAAAGGCAATTGGGAATATACCGGCAAGGCTCTCTTTCCACTAGCTGCTTTTTACATACGGCCCAGAACATGCTTCCAGCACCAGTGTCTTTGGGAGAGGTGTGAAAAAGACTTCTGAGTCCAGGAGAGTGGGCTGTTCGAATCTTCCTTGAGACAAAAGGAAGAATTGGTTCCAGTGCCTTTTTCAATCCTAACAGCTTTCAGATGACACATTGGGAGTCATTTATACAGACTTACCCAAAGCTTTCCTCGCCAAGGCTTCCCACAGTCTACATGAGCCAATGCAGATCATTTTATTTAAAAAGGTTACGTGTTATGCAAAACCCACACAACTAAGCTGTCTTAGATTTTTTCTGCCCCTAGTTGGAATTCTGTGGGGTTTCCTCTATATTTTCCATCTTTAACTCCAGAATAACTGATTTATTGTCACCCATAAAGCAGTGTTCATTTTTGTTACCCACCTTCCAAAGGAAGTCTTTCTTGGCTTATCAATAAATCTTACTGTTTAGCAGTTACCACCCCTGCCAGTAGAAAAGCAAACTCTATAAATTCAAATGTCAACACTCCCAGGAGTCTATTTTTCTATTGACAAGCAATCAGACCAATATACTGTGCAATTTGTGCCCTCTCCAAGTGTTATATTTTTATTAATAGGAAACTCTTGGGGTTATCTGTATCCTTCCCTTGACCTGTGGGTCAACTGTATTCAACCACCTGCTGCGTTGCAGTGTGTTATCCTAGTAGTTTATCTTGGCATCCAGAAAGCCGACATATATTTTTAAAGATAAGTACACCACTGGATATGCCCTAGCACCCCAATGCACAAGAAACCTCTGCAGCAATATGGTGGATTGAGGGAACTGATAACTAGACCAAATGTCCTATCCTGGGGGAAAATCTTTGGAGGGTTTTCTTGCCTTCTATCTACAGATTAGAAAATGAGGTTTTATTCCTACTATTTATTAACATAGCTACTTTTTGAATTTTGCATAATGCTTTTCATTCTTTCATGGTAAAAATGGCTTATGTTCTATTATTTTTGTTCTTCACAACTAGCTATTAGGTAAATAGTTTTTAAAGAAATCAACATGAACGATATTTTAGAAATGAGAAGTAATTCCCTACTGTGTATAGCACTGACCTAATTCATGAACAGATTTCAGTGGAACAGTAAGAAGGGGACGCATGGACAAAGCATTCACTGATGGGCATTTGGCTGCTCATCTTCTTTAGCTTTTAAAAGTTTCTCTGCCCCATAATATTATTTTCATTCTTCCTTGATCAAGCCTATATATTTTATTGACATAAGTTCTTTGGCTCAAATAATCCCAGATTTGATTACTGTTATGAAGTTTCAGGTTCAGCTGGTCAATAATCTGTAGCCCCATGCTTCATATATGCAAATCTAATTAAAATATAAGAACAGATGGCAAAACTAAGTCCTCATAAATATAAAATTTTAAAACCATTAAAGAGAACTATATATATTTATAGTTTTCTTTATAAATTAAGAGTATGAATTTATATTTTAAATAGTGTAATTTAAATTTTATAAGTAGTATAAATTAAAATTTATTAATTAAATTGATATTAGCTTAAATGTATATATTTCTGTATGTGTATTTTCCTAGATTTTTAAAATGTATCCCTAGGAAAATATGCATACAAAATCAATTTCTAGATTTCATGTTTGAGTCTGTTGCTAAGGGCAATAAGCAATTTTTTCAAATCAATTTTTTATCATTTATTTGCTTGAAATGAAAACCACATGAATTATACTTTAATAGTGGATTGCCAATGCAATTATAAGTTATTTTTCCCTAACCATATCTATTTTTGGTAGATGATTACGGCCCCATGGGATCCAGAGACTTCTCTGATCGAGAGCTGTTTGTTTTCTGCCTGCTGCAATTATATATTACACATACACCAATGATGAGTAGCCTCATGTGTTGAGATAAATATGTTATTATAAGTTCAAATGCTTAGATACTTTTTCGATGTTTATTTGAGCTGAGCAAAACATAGTGGTTTGAGTTCACAGGGGGCTTATGTAAACCTTTTGGGGGAGAATTTCAGCTCACAGGGGTTTGTAAGCAGATGGCATATGCAAGTAATCACACTTCTCTTTGGTGGGAGGAATGACATTCTCAGGGTAACAAAGTAAGAAGGAGGTGCCATGACAAGTCTGCTATCAGAGTCTCCACCTCGGCTCTCCCCACCAGGCAGAAACATTAAGTATAAGTTTGAAGGATAATACGGAATGAGAGCACAATGAAGAGCTTATCTCATCACCTCTAGACTGGCCTATCCCTCCCCCCTCCCTCTGGGAGCACTGGAACCAAGTTGAACCATCACACTGTTAAGAGCTGAGGTGAGATTTGCAGAAAATTGATGAGATTATGACAAGGAATGCTAAAACCCACGCTTATCTTCACAGTGGCACCAGAGGAACAACAGGCAAGAAACAATTGCAAAATGGAAATCAAAGGACTACATTTATATTAGTTGTATGACCACCCAGTTCTACAATGTAGGGAACTCTGGAAAACCTGGCCTAGAACGCATGAGAAGAGTCCCCTACTTTCTGACCAGCACCATCCAATTCCCCATCTAAATCTTAACAGGACCATTCTGTCCAAAGTTGTAAGAACTCAAAGCAGTGACCAGTAACCTAATGTGAAGACAAGGAGGGAGATAAGAAAGCCCTAAGCCAGTTTAGTGAATGCACAAAGTTGGATAAGGGGAAAGAAGGAAGGGGAAAAAAAAAAAGAGAGACAGAAAAGAGAAGGGAAAAGGAAGGAAGGGACTAGGAAGGCAGAAAGGGAAGAGAAGGAGAGAGGAGGAGAGAAGAGAAAGATAAGAGATAGGAAAGGGTGCATGTTTCTTAACCCTCTGTGGCCCTGCTCATAGCAAACGTGTCGCCACCAAAGACCAACAGTCTGACGGAGACAATCGCAATGTCTCTTTCCCAGAGAGGGGAAATCAAGGATAAAAATGACCACATAGTTGGTCAGAGAAGACATTTTTATCCTCTTCCTTGCTGTGTTTGAAAATAACCAGAGATACCTAACCAGAGTTGAGGTCATCCAATCTAAAATATTATACAACTATAGATAGATGTTTTCAGGAAAGAACCTGGCACTCAAATGTGCCCTAGAAAGGGCCTGTGAATTGACCACTGGAAAACAGACCAAAGATAACTCTTGTCATTCTGATTAAACGAGAAATAAACTTACCTTGAAGGGCAGAGGAGATGACTGACAAGACTTCACATTCTTACCTTGCATGTTGGGTCACTATAAATGTATATTTCAAAGGATATGCTTTTCAGTCTGGATCAATATGGTTCTACCCAGAGTTAAACAGCAAACAGAGTTCAAAGAAGTAACAAAGGTACTGTGGATATTCAAATATTTTTTTAGCTTAACCAAGCTTGTCTCATGTACAATGCGACATCCCAAAGTATAATACCTAAATATAAAAATATTTTTAAATGTTCTTATGATGTATCATTTTTTCTAGTGGCCATTATTCCAAAACTGTGAATATAAACCTATTCTAGTCTTTTACATCCAATTCCTACAAAGGAAGCAACAGGTAAAATAAATGACAATGTTCCTCATGGTTTCACTGGTTTCACCTTACCCAATTGATAATACATCTTTTAAGTATGTATATTGTCTATAAATGAAGGAAATAGGCTAAATCCTGAAAATTTCATAGGGATTGCCAATAAAACAATGGGCTGTGCTTTTGGAAATTGTTAAATAAAAAGGTAATACCAATGCCAGTCATTTATGTCAACTACTTGCAATTTATGCCTAATGACTATTGTGCTAAATAATGTGTATGCATATCTTTAAATACAAAGGTTGTATATAATTAGAACACAAAACACCACTCAGACATACATGCCTTCATAATGTGTTCTCCATTTAGCATGACCACATTAAGCTTAAGAAAGAACTTTGGCCTATTATCACACTAGAGTGTGAAATAAGGATAGATAAATCCAAAGATTTTGTAATGGAATAATCAATGAGACCTGACAATCTGGAAAATGGGCAAGTAGAAAGAGATATCAAAGGTGAACTGAAGATTTTAAGGTCATTCAGGGTTCAAATTTTATTCCATTAATAAAACAGTTGTTTATTCTTAATGGCCAAAAACAGAAACAAGACATTCATGAGGAACAGTTTTTAACAGGAACAGATCAGCTGGCTTCTGGAAAGTAAGGTTCACAAGAATCTAAGGGGATATTATGGAACTCTTGGCTCATGTTACCAGATGACAAGGGGGCCTAGAGAAGGACTCTTGATTAGGTGGTTCAGTGAGGGAACATGTGACAACTTGAAGATAAATGTGCAACATTTAAATGTCCCTTGGCAATTACAGAAATGCTTGGGGGGAAAAAGTCTAATAAAAGACTGAGATTCCTACAGTAAATTAGTGTGGGGGTTTGGGCATTAGACCAATGTGCGTTTTCCATATTTATTTTTTCCCTTATAAAAAATAACACTTAGAACAGAAAAAAGGCTTTAGAGGAAACTAATGAAATCCAATAGTTTAGATTAATAATAATAAATAATAATAATAAAGTATAGATTTAGTTAATAGCAATGTGCCATACTAATGTAAAATGTTAACAGAGGAATATGGCTGCAGGGTATACAGGAATTCTTTGTATTATCTTTGTAAATTTCCTATAAATCTAAAATGAAACATTTACTTAAAACCAAAAAGAGCACTTGCTAATATATATAAATTTCAGAATTTTGCTTAGCGCTTAGAACTGTTCTTAGCACATACAAGAAGGCTTTAATAAATGATAGGTATTATTATTATGGGTAAATGTGCAAAATACAAACATTTAAGAGTTTAAGAAAGCTGTTGACCTGATAAAAAGAAAGTTTTAGAAATATTCATTTAGTGAATATTTGGTGGTTGACTTGGATAAAGACTAAGTTCTGTAGACTCTTGGAGACCATTTTAAAAACTTTGCACCTCTGTCCATTGGTTTCCACATGTGTAAATGCTGAAGCTAATTGCATCTACTCCATAAGGTTTTTGTGAGGAGTGAATGGGTTATTAAATATAAAGTTCTTAGAACAGTGCTTGGCATAAATAAAGAGCTCAAGAAGTATTATTTATTATTGTCACTATTTTATTATCATACTATATTATATTGAGCTTTGATGAATAAGAGAATAAGGACAATATTGACAAAATGGGAAAACAAGAAATAAAAGCAATTTGGGAGGAGAAAATGATCATCTCAGAAGAAATATCTAGTAGAGATTTTGCAACATGAGATTAAAAAAAATTCTGTAGAAGTGATTATTTAAATCATGAAGTAGGTGAGAGCTCTGAGACTGGAGAGAAAGAAAAGAGCCAATATCCTTCCTTGAAAAATAACTCCAGTTTAAGGGTAGGAAATGTAGAAAATTGAAGACAGAAAAGAGATAGAAAAGAAGAAATGATCAGACTATCATAGTCTCAAAAGGTGAAAGAAAAAAAATTTACAAAAAGAGATGGGAGTCAGCCATATTGAATCCCTTAGAGAGATCAAATAAAATGAGGTCTAAAAAGCAAGAAGTGGGGCCGGCTCTATGGCCCAGTGGATAAGGGCACCGGTATACCACATGGGAGGCCCTGGGTTCGGTTCCCGGAGACCTCTCTGAGCGGGCAGATGGCCTTGAGAGAGGCAAGCCAACGTGGGCAAGGCAAAAAGCCGCCACGGGCAATGCGGAGCCACCACGGGCATGGCAAGTCACCCATGAAACACAGAGCTGAGTGCCGGCAAATCATGGAGCCGAGCAGCCTGCAAAACACGGAGCGGAGCCACCCATGAAATGGAATGGAGCCACCCACGAATGGGGCAAGCCGCCTGCATGGAGGGCCGACTCGGCGCATCACCGCAAAAATGGGGGGAGACAAGAAGCAGACATAGAAGAACACAGAATGGACACATAGCAAGAGCAAGCAGAAAGGGGGGGAGGGGGAGGATATGTAACAACAACAAAAAATAAAATAAATAAAAAGCAAGAAGAGTCACAAGCGACCTGAAACAATTCAAAACAGTATCATGGAGAGAAAAAACAAAGAAGAAAATATTTTTCTTCATTATGCATATTATTTTTATGTCTTCCACTCTTGATACATAACCCCAAGCCAGGAATTTTTATTTCTGATTTATTCATTGATGCCATGCCAGTGCCTGACACAGTAGACATTCAATTAAAATATGCTGAATCAATAAATAAAATGATTATTGAACCAGAGTAATCATGTTTAATATCATCTGCATGGTTATAATGTAATTGCTACATGAGTAAGAAAATAGGTGTTGTCAAAAATTACTGGGGGCCGGCTGTATAGCCCAGTTGGTAGGGCGCCGGTTTACCACATGGGAGGCCCTGGGTTTGGTTCCCGGGCCTCCTCGAAGAGGCAGACCGCCTCGAGAAGGCAAGCCCCTGTGGGCGGGCAAAAAGGCCAGCCCCCACAGGCAAAGGCAAGCCCCCGCAAGCAAGGGCTAGCCCCCATGAGCAGGCGGGTCGCCGCGCTGGTGAGCTGACTCAGCAGGTTGCCCCAGCAGGGGGAGACAAGCAGACACAGAGGAACGCAGAGAAAAATGAACACAGCAAGAACAAGCAAAAAAGGGGGGGGGATGTATAATAAATAAAAATAAGTCTTTTTAAAAGATTACTGTATAGGGCCCGGCTAGATAGCTCAGTGGATAAAGAGCTCGCTGGGAAACCACATGGGAGGCCCTGGGTTCGGTTCCCGGGGACCTCTCCTAGCGGGCAGACCGCCTTGAGAATGGCAAGCCGCCATGGG
>PVKH010020717.1:0-14515 GCA_004027955.1 Chaetophractus vellerosus | reverse complement strand
GCTCATTAATCTTCTTTGGAATGTTTAGGGTAGATTACACATAATATACTAGAGACCTGAACAAGTGAATGATTTATCAGAGTTCAGCCCTTATCTTTGTATTATAAATGGCTCCTGGGATCTGCTGAGAGTTCATAACACCGAGAATGCCCCACAAGAAAATAAACATATGAAACTGTCGATGGAGATGAGCTAGTGTCCAAATACTCTGCCAATTGAAATCTTAACTACCATGTATTCAATGCATTTCCTCTTAAAGGCTGCCAGGATAAGCCAACAGCTACATGTGAGCAGCATGTGCCGCTCTGAAATGACCCTTGCTTTCAATCTGGGGTCCCACCATGCCATTAGCTGCTAGTGCACCTGTGCTAAGCACTACTTCTTACGATTCCTTGAACACTGGCCCGTTTTGTGTGTTTGTGGTTTGTGTGTCCAATTATCTATGAGGAGCTCAGCCAGATAAAGTAGAGTCCTGTGAAGAGATACATAGGGATATATATTTACTCAATACTAGGATTGGATTAGGTTTATGTCTTACTCATGAATTGCTCCCTTAAGTACTTCTCTAATTATAGGTGGTGATGGTGGTTTCTCAGCTCTCAACCATATCAAAGCCTTAACTCTTTTCACAATTTTGTGGTATTAATACTTAAACAAGTTACAGAATTTTCTTGATATTATTTTCCTCTCTGCTCATGTTCATTCTGACAAAATAGCATGCAGGACTGGGAACTAAGTACAAGGGGTTGATTTTCTTAAGCAAAAAGAGCAAAACTTAAGAATGGGATAGAATATGCCACAAATTTTGAGAAAAGTTCCAAGAGTCCCTTGGAACAATGGAGTCCTCTGCCCCCAGAAAGGCATGGAAATGAGGGCGTAAATTGTGAGCTCACATGTGCAGAGAACTTGAAACTGTGATAGTTAGTAGACGTTTAATGAATATTAGTTTTGTTTTTCTTCCTTTTCCCAGTTTAACATATGGACAGTATTGTTACTCCTTTAAAACAAAAGTAGCAGTACATCCGGGCATTTTTTCTGCAAGTTATAAGTTGGATTCTATGCCTTCATTCAAACCACTATCCACATTTAGTCTACTATTGCTAGACAGCAACATCCTCAATCAAAACCAAGAAGGTAGGCAGAATCTCAGACCTCTGAAACTGGCCTTTAAACTTATCCATCCTGCTTTTCCCACTGTTGATAGAGTATCTGAATTCCATTAATCTCAGATAACCCCCATATCCAAATATACACATAAAACTTATTGTAAAGCCAAGTACATTGTATAAGATACATAATCTACAGATTAGTTCAGCTATTTTTTTTCAGTTTTTTGCCCAATGTCACTTCTATTATTGTCGTGATGAATTTTCTAATTTTTTTATGAAATAGAGAAATCCTTAATAAAAGATCCAAACAGGGTCCTCTTTCTTATTTATGTGTTTCTATTTCACGTTGGTTTATAAAAGGTTTTGAATTATACAATTTCGAAGTATACTGCTAATGAAAAATAAAAATAGGCAAAGGTGATATCATTGCTTAAAGGCTGCTAACTTCAGAATGTATGACATCTAAGTCAGAAGTCATAGGTCATATAACTAAACTTGGCTTTTCCTATAGATTTTGCTCTTCAAACGCTTTCTAGAGAGAATAAGTTATTATAATAAAGAAGTGTATAGTAGAGAGGCAGCTATCAAAACAGTGCTGAAGTTAAACTAGCATAGGACAGTGTTAATTTAGTCTTGATAAATTTGGCTTTTAATATTTAACTGAAATTTTTCTCATACATGATTTTAACAACCTCAATTTCTAGAAACCTTCTGCCCCCATGAAACCAGGAGAAAGTTTTTGATGAAATAATATTTCGCATTTTAGAAATGTGAAACAACCAGTCATGACAGATGGTTGGAAGGAATAAAACAGAAAAATACTGTGTTCAGAATTCTGTAGGCTTTATGTAAGACTATTTGAAAAGATAAAATTGCCTCTGGCTGCCTTCCCTAGGAAGGATGTAGAGTAGCTGGAAAGTACTTTAGAGTAATGAATTAATCGGCACTCACTTTTAAAAAATGATTCTCTGTGATATTATTCTCATTCTACACATAAAAGAGTCTCAGAGAGAGAAAGATTCCTGTCTTGGTCAGATGGTGGGTCAGTGGGACAATCAGAGTGGGGGTCTGGAGAGTTTACCTGGTGAAGTACTCTCCAACGAGAAATCACCGAGAGGGTGTCTGTAAACAAAAGACTTTGTGATTGAGATTAATTTAGAGTTTGAATCATTTTGAAAGTCATATCTGGAATATAAAGATAGGGCATCTGCAGCCACCTGCTTGTTTTGATAACAAAACCACTCCGTGATTGTGTTATCATTATCTAAACATCAAATAATGTGTTAGGTTTTTGTAAAGGAAACAGTACCTTTATATAATTTAAAAATTCTTAACACACTATTTTGGGATCAAAAATACAGTCTGAAATAATTATTTCTTTTTCATTTTATATTTCTTTCATTAACTCATTTAAATATTTTCTCACCTTTTCCTACAACAGTGCCAATGTAGCATAATTTTTTTTCTCTTATAAATATATTGAAAGATTTTCACATCCAAAGATTCAATATAACAGAAAATGAGAAGACTCTACCTTCACTAAGGACAAATATAAACACAAAAGGCAGGCATGGGGAAATGCAAAAAAAAAATAGTGAATATGGAAATTTATGCAAAATGTCTTAAATTATGTAGCATACTTTTAAGAGCTTACTTAATGAACAGGAATTGCTAACAATATTTTTCAAAAGGGACTCTATGTAGATGCAAAGAGGTTCACTTTGAATATAAATGAATCAAATATATTGAATAAATGTTACTGCATTTGCTTTTAGGCAAACAAAATATGAAGAAGTGATTATTCTCAGAAAGACTACTTTCTGATTAATATACTATTAATCAGATTATTTTTACCTATCTGTAAAATAGACATGGAGTCTTGTTGCCAGTTATCTGTTTCAAAGAAAATGTTTGAAAGTACATAGAAAGAGCTAGAAAAAAATAGTAGGCTGAATATCATCTATCAACATTAATTTAGGGTTAGCTGTTTGTCATCAACTTTATTACAAGTAATAAACCGAGTCTCATTTTGACTTATTAGAAAGATATATTTGCATTTTGGCATTTTGGTGAAAGTATATATACTCTATCCTTGTTCATTTTATTTATATTGTCATTAACAACTCTATGAAATAGAGCCTTTTTAGCATCGTGCATTGAAATTCATACATATTTGTATGTTTTATGTTCATTCATTTAAACAGATATTAATGTTCATTAAATTGAAACTGAGAGAAGCATTGTCTGAAACCCATGAATATGCATAAGTTATCCTGATTTATTCTTTGGAATGTAATGTAATATTTGAGAAAACAATCAAATTACATTCTTCTAAATATTTATATTTGAATTATAGTGAAATATGGACAATTGCTTATATTGAGAGAATGTGAGCTTATAAAAAATAAAAGGCAAACCCTTGAGCTGAGGGCTTCATGTTATGACTATTTATGTGGATTTCTGTAATTATCTCCAAGGCGTTTCTGCTATAAAATGACAGTGGCCCATATTTTGGTCCAGGTTCAAGGGCTAGACTAAAATGAACTCAAGTAGGAACTTTTGCCTTTACTAGAGGACTAGAGAATTGATTGCCCTTATTAAAGAATGTGTTCATTTCTGCTTCCTACGGGGCATGCGTTAGGATGTAAAAATAGCCTCCCCCCCCCCAGGATGATCTTAATTAATAATAATTTAGAAACAAGGAGCTAGGTCATGTTTAATATATATTATAATTCCCACCAGAAACCAGAAACTTAATAGAGGTATATTATTAACCAGGCTCTGTAAATGTGTTGCAGTAGGATTGAATTCATGACTCACTGCTCTATGAATTCAAATGTAGTGAAGGTTTTTTGTGCCTTTCTCCACCTCCCCTAAATATGACATTGCATACAATAAAAACCCCAGGTTGCACAACTAACTGTAAGGTGATGTTTTTCAAGAAATAATTTAGAAGTGGATGAGATCACTTTTTCTGTATGGAGGGTCTTACAGAAATCAGTTTCACTGCCTTGAAGTAGCATTTTTAAATCTAATGTATATTTTTTAGGTTTCCTTTTTTCCTGGAAATTGTAGCCAGGATTTTTATTCCAGGTTAATTTATGTATCAGGAGGTGATAATGTAATTAATAAACACGAACACCCCTATAAAATTAAAAGAGAAAGAAAATGACTTCTGAAACTTTATAGTTAAGGAACAAATTAGTAAATAACCATTTAATTACATTAAATTTGGTTGAGGGCCCTTTGATTAGATTACTGGATAAGCTCAATTTAGGGCTTTGGATTGGACAATGTCAGTGAAGCGTGTGACTCAGGTTGAGCCTCTGTCCCCTTGCTGGGTCTGCTATAAACTATAAACGGACACACACAGAGAGACAGACACAGAGACACAGAAAAAGTAAGCCACCATATTTGATCCCACCCCAAGAGGCTGGGCCCATGGAGCAGCTCAAGAGGAAAGGGTGAGCCCAGAGAGGAAGCCTGAAACCTCCCAGAGATGAGCAGCCATCTTGCTTCACCATGTGGCAACATGCCCTGATCAACAAACAGCAGCTGACTTTGGTGAGAAAGCATCTCTGATGGTGTCTTGATTTGGACTTTTCACGGCCTTGGAACTGTAAGCTTTTACCTCAAATAAATCTCCTTTATGAAAGCCAACCCATGTCTGGTACTTTGCATTGGCAGCCCTTTGGCAAACTGAACAGGTGGTCACACAGGTGGGAAAGTATAGCGAGGACAAATTCATATCCCTTGCGTCTAGTTCTCCATTCTGCACACCAGAGTTTGTGCAGTTGCATTATTACAATTGTATTTCTAGTTAAAATATTGTTTTATTATTTTCAATAATATATAATATAGCTGAAGTCCAGGCATTATTTGAGAAATTAATATTGTGTCTACATTTTCTTCCTAGAGTACATGAAGTGGCTATTGTATCCACCTTTAACCAACGTCCTTACTGGATAAAGGGAATCTAATTTTTGGGTCATCCTGAATAGCTGTTGTAATATATTTTGGCAATTTAATATGATGGAGAGGAAATTAAATACAAAGCCCTTTTTAAGATGGAACTCTGGTAATTTAAATAACAGAGACTGCATACATTATTACCCTGAAGACTCTGGCATTTCAAATCTGTTGTTATTTAAAATTCTCCGAGGAATTGGAAAATGTGAGTATTTGTTTATATGTAAATATTACAGTGAAAGGTTGTGCAGTACTTCATTTAGTTCTGTGTTAGCTAAGAATTAAACTAAATACAGAAATGTGAAGAGCCTCTTTGGAATTTTTCTGGGGTTAAAGATCACCACCAAATGACCTATTAAATAAAATTTCATTGATCAGTTCAAGTTAGATTAATCTTTTTATAGAATATCTCATCTACTTTCTCATATTGAAAGTTCAAATGTATTCTGTCAGCCTACAAAAGATTTGTAAGAAGATCAATCACTCTGGAATTAATTCAGCCTGCCCCTATGGAATGTAAAGCCCAATAAGTGAAGGACACATATACTTAGAGAGCCAAACGAATGTGCTTTAAGTTTAAAGCTTGAAATCCCTCAATTTTCTCAGTTATTTTCTTGGCACATTCATTGAATCTACTTGGCTTCAAGCGATTGCATTTTCTTGCCACCACTAGGTGTCATCATATGTTTTTGACTTTTTCAGCATGCAGGTAGCTTTCAAGGATTAACATTATGAAGATTTTATCAATGGTATCAAGAGTTCAGGTTAGAAGACAACCATGCGGGAGGAAGTGTTCTGACATAATAAGAAAGAGCAAATTAGATTCTGAAAAACAGAGACAACACTGTAAGTATAAAGAAGATGGCAAAATCAAAGTGGAGGCAATTTACATCTCTTCCTTTAGTAAAGTATAAATGCCTTATTGCATATTATGTAATACATGAAAAAATCATTATATGCTTTCTTTAAACTATTTTAAACCACTTAGATGGAAGGCAAATCCATGAATTTTGCTTGAAAAATAAAGAACTTTTTACAGTGTCGTTGAAATTATTTCTTTTTAGTGTTTGTTAAATACTTCCTAGAAGATGTGTATTAGATATTGCATTGACATGATATAAAATTGAAATAAAAAGTTACAGTCCTTTCCCCCAATGGAGTTTACATCGTATTTAAAGAACAAAAATACATGGTATATATTTCATATAAAAATACAGCATATAAAATGTATTATAGGCTATAAATATATATATATATACACTATACTTTACTATATGTAATATAAAAATAGATGTCTAGTACACGATGGTAAAATTACACTAAAACTAGGACTTGGTAAATGAGAGTGATTGTGCCTGACCCTTTGTTTAGCAAAGGCACAGCTCTGGGGTCATTCTGAAGCCAAGGAGACGGTTGCCAAACGGTTCTCGCCTTTCCAGCACTGGCCCTGGGCCAGCCTCCCGCCCCCGGTCCTTGCTGAGCCGGGCCCAGTGCACTGTGGCGGGAAGGGCTCTCCGGACAGACGGGGCTCTTCTTATGCCACGTGCTGTGACCTCAGAAAATCATAGGAGTTCTCGGCATTTAAGTTTCCTCACCTGTGAAACAGGGGTAGCATTGACGAGGCTGTTTTTCCAGAGCAGAAGTGGCGTCAGTGAGGATTCGGGCAGAAACCGGCAGTCCATGCACCTTGGGCAGTTGCAGGGGAGCTGACTTAGGGAAGCACCTAAACAGCTGCAGCCAGGGCGTGAGGCGATCTCGGGGACGCGGCCTTTGCACCCCGCGGGAGCCGCCCGCGGGGCCTAACTGGTGGAGGGATGCAGCTAGTCACAGGCAACTGGGCGGGAAGCCAGGGGAACCAACGCACTCGCCGTAACCCCGCTGCCCCATCGGCGGAGCCCGCGGGCGGTCGGATTCCCGGGGGCTCTTTGGTATAGGCTTACAGCTCAGCCCTCGGGGACGCGGTGTAGACGGCAGAGGGCCGGACCCTGGGCCTGGCGGCGCACACCCTCCCCGACACCAAGCGGAGGATGCCAGCACCCGGCTGACAGCCGCTCCCAGGGTAAAGCTCATAATTCTTTATTTAGAACAAGTCACTTAGGGTCTAGCTTCGGACTCCCTGAAGTTCTCCTATCTCCAGCTGCCTGCAACTATCCTCGACTGCTCCCTGGGCCATGCCAGGTCATGTCTTCCCACCAACTGTGCTTGACTGTGCTACCCCCTCTTCCTAGAATGCCTTTTTCCTGTTGTCCTGTTTAGCGAACTCCTTGTCTTTTAAAACTCAATTCCTCCAGAAGGAATCCCGATTCAGAGTTAGATGCTCAATTTTTTTCTGTGTGCCTATAAAATACCCCATTTACTGCTATCACAACATTAATTCTACTGTACTGAAGTCATAGGTGGCTTGTCGTTCTCGGTCAATAGATCTAAATTCTCTGAGGAAAGATAGGGTGTGCTCGGTTATTCTGTTTCCTTAGCAACTGATATGCAAACATCCACATAAGGATTCTTCAGAAGTTTGTTGAATGAATAAATAAATATGTACAGTGCCTAGCTGAGTGCCAAGCAGCAGGCAGCAAACGGTTCCCACTAACCTGCCGGTCTGTTGTGTTTCTGTTTCCTTGCTGAGGGAACATGCTCATGTGACCCAGCTGGTGCGCAGTGGTAGGGATAAAAAGGAAGCGCCTCATGAATCCTCCTTTCAAAAGGAGGCGCCTCTGAAATTTGGCTGAAAGTGAGACACTCTCTTGGTATTTGCCTTCCATTCTCTCTTCACAATCTACCTTCCAATTGCAAAAAATTGACATGTAATTGAAAATTATTTCAGAATATCTGTCTCAGGATGTGAAGATGCCTTGAAACTCCCAAAGTTTATAATCCTCTCTAGACAGATAGTAATAATGGTTTATGAAGGAATCTGAGAAAGCCATCAATTACAGCTCTATAGTGTTTCATTAATTTACACTATCAAGAGAATTACATTACTCAGCTTCAATAATAAAGGAATTATAGAAACTGCAAACAATAGTAAACTTATAACCTGAATCTCATCGGTGGAGTAATTATGAATTCCTGCAAGCTACTTAAATACTAAACATTTCAACCCAAGCATATAAATTAAATCCACCAGCTTTCTTTTCTTTTTCCTTACACACACACACACACACACACACACAGGAATTCGGAGCTCAAATAATCTGCAACTGCAATTCAAAGCCAAAATGATATGGAAACCTGAGAATCAGCTAATGTATTCTTATAATTTGGAGCATTAATATGGACCATTTAAATACCAATTCTTTCATTATTCTCAACAGTACAGTACTTTTCTCTGTTACCCAGATATTTTTACTTTACTTTGTTCAAAATAAAATATTTTAAGGTGTTTTCCATTATATACATTATTTTTTCCTTCATTCACAGACATTTTAGATCCATATCTAATTAGCATATTTCCCATAATACAAAAAATGCAGAAGACTGGCATATGAAAAGGATGACTTGGCAAAATTCCAAAACACTATGCCCTAATCTTAGAAATTAGGTGAGATTGAGATGGGGAGTATAGCAGTTTGGCAGTTTGATGCAATTATGAATTCGAAAAGTAGATACTGGATTATGCTTGTAAACTGGTCTGCTAATCTGGACATGATTAAGTTATGATTGGGGTGTTAATTGGGCCACGTCAATAGGGTGTTGAGCCCCACCCCTTGGTGGGGCGGGAATCAAATATGAAAGGCATGGCAAAGGACAGAGGAAGCAGTTTTGATGGTGTAGTTCTGGTGAGGAAGGAGAGAAGGCCCCGGGATAGAGACAAGCAATTTGCCTGAGAGTTCACAGCTGACCTTGTGGAGCAAAGCAAAGCCTAGAGAGCCTCATGGTCTACAGCTGACCTTGTGGAGGAAACAGAGGAGCTAAGCGCGGAGAGAAACGCAGCCCTGGAAAGAGAGGAACCCAAGAAGCCTGAACCCTGGCAAATGTCGGCAGCTGTCTTGCTCCAATACGTGGCAATGGACTTTGGTGAGGGAAGAAACTTTTGCTTTATGGCCTGGTAACTCTGGACTTCTACCCCAAATAAATACCCTTTATAAAGACCAACCGATTTCTGGTATTTTGCATCAGCACCCCTTTGGCTGACTAATATAGAGAGTCTCTCCTGGATTAGACAGGTGCGTCCAATGGGCTTTTTATGAGAGGAACGCAGGGGGATCAAGATCTGAGAGGAAGATGGAAGGATGGAAGCAGAGGTCAGAGAGGAGAGAGGAAGCTACACTGCTGGCTTTGAAGAAGCGGATTCTTCTTTGGAGCTCCCAGAAAGGAATCAGCCTTGCAGCCTTGACTTCAGTCCACTAAAACTGATGTCAGACTTCTGACCTCCAGACAGTAAGATAACAAATTTGCAATGTTTTAAGCCACTGCCTTTGGGATAATTTGTTACAGCATCAGTAAAAACTAGTACGACGTCAAAAGGAGGATTGATTGCACAATTAGAGACTGTAGCGTGCTTCTATCTATCATAGCATTTATTAAGCTTTCTTTTCATGTCTCTCTCCTCCAATGAGATTAAAATAGTCTTGAGGCCAGGTACTCTATCTTATTCATTTGTATTCAACGTTCCTTTCACCTCATAGTGCTCAAGATACCTTTATTGAATTAATGGCTGGCCTCATTATAGAGCTGAGTAAGTGGGCGGCTCCACTATGCTTTAACTTTCCTTGAGAAGTGGAAGTAACATAATATATGATGGGGCTTCTAATTGGCTGTATCCCAACGTGGTATTTACCAAGGGACTAAAAGAAAAAATATTCAATAAAATTATAAACATTCAGCAGGTATATGAGCAGATTCAGTTGTGCTCTTCTATGTTTTACCACCCCCCCCAACTTCTTCACCAATAGTTGAAATTCAGCAAAGTTATTGAAAATATTTGAAAGTGCAGATTTTTATCTGAGAACTAAATTTGATGACCATGCAAAATTATTGGAATATGGGAATCCTGTATTTGGAAACAACAGGAGATGTTAACATCATATCCGGTGGATAATGTGACACATATCTGGGTTTTGGTAAGGTCCCCGAAGACTGAGTTATTCAACACATGATCCTGATCTTTTCTTTTCAGTTCTATGAAATTATGGGGAGTGGTATGGTCTGTAATATCTTTTCCATTTCCAAAATGCCAAATTTCACACAAAACCATTCTTAAATAGGGAAAGTTTAAAAAGTAATGTAGCATTACCTCCTTCAACTTAGGTTACGCTTGTTATAGTATAACATTTCAGAGATATTTTTAAATAAGGGGAAATAGCTGAGTTAAATTTCATAATGCTAATATCATTAATAATATTGATTTTGTTATCACTTGTGATTTTTAAATGCACAATGTAATCATGAGGTGTTGCTTTTTATTGTTGTTGCTGTCTTAAGAAGTAAAAACCTTTTGTACTCCGGTGTGAAAAACTCAGAAGGTGACATTTCACTAATGACTCCTCTAAGAAATTGACAAAGATTGATTTAGTGCCTTTACCGATGGCCCTATGAGAAACATGGTGCTTTCAAAATGACATTATAGCTGTGAAAAGAAGCTGTGTTTGCTTTTATTTACAGAAAAGAATGTTGCATATCTTAATTACATAATGCATGTTTTATCTTAGTCTATAAATTCTCACTTGTCTCCTGTTTAAACATAGATGGTTAATTATGCTATTTGCTAAGATCTAATAACTTCAACATTCCGAGTTAATATTATGCAACACCTTACCTGAGAGAACCTTAATAAAACTTACACGTATTTTACTAATGAAATCTCACCACTCCCTTGTGGATGGGGTTCATATGCAAGGCTTTGTGTTTAAGTAATATGCAAAGGAAGTTGACTAAAATCTGGACTCCGGTAATGATCCTAAGAGTCAAGCTGAGGAATCTTAAATTTCAAACACAGTTCAATGACTATTGCTAATATATTGGCATTTTCTTAACATGAACTATTTTTCTCGTGGGAAGCAGTTATACTCTCAGGGCTTTTCTATTCCCATAGAAAGGCTGGCTTGTTAAAGAACTAAACTTTGCCAGTATTTGCCCTTGTGGTCGCTTAGCGCAGATTCAGTCCCCTGTTTCCAGACATGTCACCCCACTTTATCTTTTCCAGTGTTTGTTCTGAAAACAATGGTGACTTCAGAGCTATTGAGTCTTCTCAGAGCTTCATTTTGGACTAAATTCCCTGGAAAAATGGAAAAATAAATTCCTTCTGCTTAATCTTCTCCCAGATAGGCAAATAAGATATCGGGGACTGATATAAAAAGTCCACTCCAACCAATGAGGTTCTGAGGCTTCCAGGTTTGACCTCCTATGTGAGAAGTGCTTACTAGTCAAAATGTAGGCCCTGGTAAAAAGGAAGAACAGGTAATAGATTTAAACAGCTGCTTTCTCAATAAGGATTGGGCTACTCATCCCTGCGACTCACAAAACGTTAGGAAATCGTCACCCACAGAAGCTATAGTCATTTTAAGAAAGAATAAGGTATCTAAGTATTTCCACAATCAAAACTATTGTGGATTACATACCATGTCACACATAGGTATGTCAGACCCTTGATTTGATTTTCTTTCTGAATTAAAAGATTGCATAGGAATATGCTCCTGGCTTTTCAAGTATTCAATTGTTTTACATATATATATATGTAAGTGTGTGTGTATATATATATATTTTATTATTTATGTAAAAGGTATTTTAGTACCATATATAAAATAGTTCATTGCTACTTTTTGTACATCAAATAAAGGGGAAGACAATTTTCATAAAAAATTAAAAATTAGTTGAAATTATATTTGATATACAGCTTTTCATTGTCATTAAAGCATATCAGGTTGCTATGCACAGCTAGTTAGATTCAAGTATCTCCTCTATGGTTTTGGCATTGCTTTGTGGGGGAATAGAAATCAATTCTCCTATGCTTGTTACTTGACTTTCACTCTAGAAAACAGTTTCTTATGTTCGATTTTGATACCATTTGACTAGGAAATCTGTATACCTTTAGACTCAATAACGTATGTTGTGTGAAATAGGATATTAGTCCTGAGAGCTGGTTGATGGAAGATTTGGTATTCAGCAGCACAAAAGAATTAAGTCTAAAAATCCCATCATTACTTCAGAAGAAATTCACTTCAAATAATGAAATAATGAAAAAGGAGGCTTTTTGTTCTTGCATGATTTAGAAATGGTTTTCAGGACTGTTTATCTAGTCTGGCTATTTCTTGCTTCTTTTTATTTTTCTTGAAGAAAATGAAGCAATTTACTGAAACAGACAGAAATCTGTAACTTAATGATAAACCCCTGAACTCTTAACCTTGATCCTGAAGAAATTAAAGCCTAAAACTGTGTTATGTCAAAGACATACTTTCACAAACAGTAGTATGTGAAAGAGACGTGGCTGACATAGAGAGGGCAGGCAGTTCATCACTACTGCTGTCCACAGGCTTTTACGTTAAGGTCTTAGCAAATGGGATGAAAAACATAACAAAACAAAACAAAAAATGCAATATCCTCCTCTCTGTGGAGTATCAATGAAATAATCTTTTCTGGATGAGATACATTGCTTGGATCAATAAGACATTTTCCCACATTTCCCTGCTGGCCTCTAAGCCTCCACTTTCCACTTTTGCCATTAGTTGATTAAAATTATATGGGATTGTACAGTATCATAAGAAAGTTACCCCATTATTTCTGCCATAACTTCTTTTTAACTTCAACTGCTCTGGGTGATTTCTATTCCTTAGAACAAATTTAGGATTATTCTCAAGTTTTCCTTCTCTTTTGTTACTCCATCCTAAAAACTTGGTTATTTAGGATGTTTGTTATTGAGCCTTTAGCATATTTGAAAATTGATCTTTAATCTTATAATAGATATTATATTCAATACATTACAGTTTTTAAAATCTTTATATATATATAATATGCACTATATAATATGCACTATCTAGTCCACTGTTTTGCCCTAGATCCCTGAAAGAATACATCATGATAACCACCAAAAATGAGTTTTATTCTTTACTTACAACCCTCAGTTTCTTTTTTCTCACATCCTGGGAGGACTCTCAGCAGGTCTTTGTAATGGACCTACTAGTTAGAAAATATAAAATGCCAGTGCTCAGATTTAAAAATGTGAATCTGAGCACTTTCACATTTAAGCCACATCCAGTCAATCGGTCCTCTCATTTCCTGGTGCTGTTCATGTACTTGTCCACTGGTCAGCTGGATTGAGAGACGTTCGGAGGGCTCTGAGCATTCTGCCAGTGTCTAGCCCACGCCTTTGGTGACTGCACATGTGAAGTTAATGTTATTTAAGTGGATTTAAGTAGCTATGTGTGTGTTATGTTTTTCCATCTTCAACAATTAGGGTTATATGGTGAAATTACACCTTATTGACTATTTCGAGACATATGCTTTTGACTGTGAACTGGAAAACTCTATATTTTGATGGTTCATTTTGCACTCTTAAGTTACACAGTGAAATTAGGAAGAAATTCACCCCCCACGCACACACACACGCACACCTAGAATCGTATTTATTAAGAACATATAGTACTAAAGATCAACCCTCTATGAAGGTAGGGTGCTAGTTTCTTTGCTTTTTGATGTGTTATTTGTGACCTTGAAAGAATTGCTTTCTACATTTTCCATTTTCTGCCTATTGAGGATTGAATTGTGTCCCCAGCAAAAGACAAAAAGACATGTTCAAGCCTAATCTCCAGTCCTGTGGCTGCAAATGCATTTGTAATTAGGATTTTTGAAGATATTTTTAGTTAACGCTATTCATGGTGTGGATGTGAGCTCCTCTGTAAATAGGATGTTTGAGTTTATTTGTTACTGTGTGGCCAAACTGAATCAAGGTAGACCTTAATCCAATATCGCTAATGTCATCACAAGCAGAAGAATTCAGACAAGTTAGTTAGTAGAAGCTAGAGAAAGACAGAGATCGCCAGGTGACACTGGTAGAGATTCTGGAAGTCTGAAGCCACCAACAGAACACTTCAGACTTCAAGAAAACATGGCCTGCCAACACCTCAGTTTTGGATTTTTAGCCTCCAAAACTGTGAGACAATAAATTCCAGTTCTTTCAGCCAACCAGTGTGACATATCAGTCATAGCAGCTCTGGCAAACTAAGACAAGGCAGAAATCCAAATTTCTTTATTTTTTTATTTTTTATTTTTTAAAGATTTATTTATTTTATTACATATCTCCCCTTCCCCCCCCCCCGTTGCGGCGATGCGCCGAGACTTGGTCACTGCGCAGGCGCGGCTTTCCCCGCTTGTGGGCGGCTTCTGCTTCCATCACGGCCGGCTCCAGTTCGCGGGTGGCTGGCTGTGCTCGATTTGCAGGCGACCTGCCCTGCCCGTGGCGGCTTTTGCCTGTCCGTGGCAGCTTTTTGCCCTGCCCACGG
>PVKH010020715.1:0-14686 GCA_004027955.1 Chaetophractus vellerosus | reverse complement strand
TGCCTAGGCCACCCCTCCTCCCCGATCCCTCACCCCCCAAAGTCCCGGGAATTTCCCGAGTGTCCCACAGCTTGAGTTTCCTGCTTGGGGAAAGAGGGCGAGTGCAGATAAAAGAGAGTCCAGAGGGCTTGGGGAAGTTGCGGTGCCCAGGAGCCACAAATCTCCCTGCCTCCGCAACCCGCTCTCGCTCCGCATCGCTGCGCTATCTTCACCGCTATGAGCCGCTCGCCCAGCCCAGCCGCCCGCGTCCCGGGTCCTTCACGTTCGCTTTGCGCGCTGGTCGCGGTGCTGCTGCTGCTGACGCCGCCGGAGCCCCTAGCCAGTGGTGAGAGCGCGCGGCACTCGGGAGGCACCGGGACAGCAGCGGCGCATCCCAGCCGCGGCTCGCATCCTGGGCGCGGGGGAGGGTCTTGGATCAGGTTTGCCGGGGAAGAGCTCTTCCCAGGAACCTGGCTCATTAGGGCGTCTCTCTTTCTCCCTTAGCTGGACCTGTCGCGGCCGTGGTGAGAGAGCTGCGTTGCATGTGTCTAACAACCACGCCCGGGGTTCACCCCAAAATGATTAGTAGTCTGCAGGTGATCGCTGCAGGTCCGCAGTGTTCCAAGGTGGAAGTCGTGTAAGTTCTCTTGCGCTGCGGTATCCAAGGTGATCTTAGCAGTAGTGAAATCTCCTGATCTAGGTTTCAAGCCCCTGTGGCTTATGCGCGCATCTATTTTTTTCCTCTGTGCAGAGCCTCCCTGAAGAATGGGAAGGAAGTCTGTCTGGACCCAGAAACTCCTTTGTTCAAGAAAGCCATCCAGAAAATTTTGGAAAGGTACCTGTCACTTTGATCATTGTGGATTCTCAATTTCTTCGGGACAGTGTAGACCTCACAAGGTCTTCGCCTCTTAAAGATTCTGATTTTCTGTATTGGATTTGGCTACCATATTCTGAACCTAGTTTAGAATTAAAAGGTTGTTAAGGAGAAGAGAAGGTTGTGCAGAAATGTCCTGGTAGAACCTTTATCAGAAATCGTGCATGGAAGTGTATGGAAGTTTGGTTAAACTGTATAATTTTTTCTCAACAGTGGAAAGAAGAAAACTGATTAAGAGAAGGGACCACGCATTCAAAAAATTGCCCAGGTTTCAGCACAGCCGTTTTCTGGGAGTCCCTGGACCCAGTGAATATAAGAGGCTTTCTTCATGGGTTCCTCACTTTGAGATGGGGGAGAAAAAAAATACTATGCTTATCCCTGCAGTTTTCTGCTGAGTTTATTAAGTATTTAATATATTATTTCCTGCTATTTATTTGCTCTTCTAGCTGTTAATGTCATTGAAATCTTTGACAACTGACTAAACTGTGAGCCAAGAATCACTGGTTGTTAATCTTTCAAAGCGTCTTGAATTAAAAGATGATTATTGTATTTCTAGAATATGTTCCTTATGGTTTTACTGAAGAGGCTGTGGATTTAATATGTAAATGATGTTTCATTAGAATGTTGTTGATAGGGATAAACTCCTATCCTCACTCTTTGCATGAAATGGGAAATATTTTGGTACTGTTTCTTAGAAAATTCAGGATGTGACTTAAATTCTATTGCATTAGAAAGCTGAGTGCATCACACAGTTTATTTATGTAGAATGTATTTCTTAATTTAGAACCTCTAAATGTTTAAGTTCTATAAGGACCAATATATTCTTTTCCTATAACTAGACATTTGATGTCTTCTTAGTATGACATAATGTCATGACATACTCATGAACTTTGATTGTATATGCTATTTATTAAATATTTTATTATGAGTGCTATAATTTTAGTCACTAAGTGTATGTTTTGAGGAGCCAAAAACCTAGGTAACAAGTAAATTTCTTATTTCTAGTTTTTATAAAAATGCCTTCTTTTATATTTTTTAGAAATAAAAGCAAACTTAATGATTTGCACTCTGATAACTTTGAAAGCATATTCAAGCTACTTAGAAACAAATTCATCATTTAGTCTTCCAAAAATGCACAGCATTGCTAAGATTTTTAGATGCTTGAACTGTATCTTTTAAGATTTTGACCATTTTTCTATAAGACATTATATAGTAATCACATTCACTATATTAAAATTGCACTATTTAACTGTGTCTCATTGGTTTATAGCACTTATTTGTTCTTTGGAAAAAATAAAAGATTTTCAAACTTCATTCATACTGTTTTTCCTTCTTATACTATTAAAATAGATTTTATTTACCTTCAATTCCAAATTATTTAAAAAGTTAACTCAGTTTCTCTCTGGCTAGGGGGAGGACCCTCATTTCCCACTGTCATTGTATTACTCCCTCATATTGCCAACAGCCCCTGAGTCCTTTAGAAATCATAAATGGGATAAGACGTCTCTACCTTAAATCCTTTACTGTCTTCCTTTTTCCCAGACACCCAGACATGAAATAAAAGTTGCACATGAGTTTCTGTCTCATCTGACTCCTGCTTACTTCTTCAGCATATTCTCTCACACATGTTCTGTAGTCAGGTGTTCTTTCCTGGCTCCCTGACTTTGCTTTTCTGGGGTCCTACCTGGAGCTCATTCATCCTTCAGAACTCAGCCCAAGCAATACCACCTTCAAGGAGATTCCCTAGGCATTCCCAGCAGAGCTAAAGTGTTCCATTTTGATATTCCCATAGCATATGTAAATTATACTTGAATTATAGAAAATATCGCATTGCTACTATTTGTTTATCGATTTCTTTACCCTACTCTGCAAAGAACTGTCCAGAGCTCCACCATATTTCATCCCTCCCTGCATCCCCAATGTCTGGCCCAGAATAACTAAATGAAACGTTATCCCAAGCCTCAGGTTGTCAGATAGTGTCATAAAATCAATAACCCAGTACATGTAGGTGTTGAGTAAATTGCAATTCCTTTACTCTTTTTTTCTCTCTCTCTTCTAGCTTGTAGGTAATCCAACAAGGGCTTTGGCATATGCAATTCCCTCTGCCTATAACACCTACCCTTCACTTTCACCTGGCCAAAAATCCTTCCTTTGGGGATCAGCTTACCTGCCACTTCCTCGAGGCAGCCTCTCTGACCCTTCCACATACCAGATTAGGACTGGCTCTTATACGCGCTACAGTGTGCTGTGCTGTTTTCCTTCGCATGGATTTTCACCACCACGACTACAGAGTAGTTTTACATGGATGATTTGTTTTCTAGCTATTCCATATTCATAGCTGTAAGCGCCATGAGGCCAGGGACAATGTTTATCATATCCAGCATAGTTCCTAAGACAGTAAATAGCACATGCCAGGGGCTTAAACAGATGAGTGAATTAGGCTAAACAAGTTCCACTGTATCTCTAGTATTAATATAGCAATTCCATTTATATAGATCATTCTTGGGAAAAGCAAAAGGAAGGAGAGCAATCCAATTAGCATGTGCACACACCCCAAATTAGATTAATGTATTATATATGCTAATATTGGCATTATTAGTATTTGTTAGTAAGTCAGTTAACATATCCATATGTAATCTAGGCTTTTCCATATCTTTTAACCTCTCTACTTATACACAAAATAATTAGATTAATGTGTTACATTATCATTTATTAATATATCAGTATAAAACATATTTATATGTGTGTAGAGAAAGGGAGGGGGGAGAGGCAAACAAAGGTATAGACACTTGAAATAGATTCAAAGAGATAGGTGCTGACAATTTTCTCAGCAATATAGAAAAACACAAAATAACTCTGATATTTTAAAAAGCATTCATCTTTTGCAGTCTCTTTTTGCTCTCTCAACTAGAACTTTTTTTTTCTTTGATTCTGAATTATTCACTGATCCTGGGGAAACATGAAGAGCAACTTGAATTACCACAAATATTTGAACTATAAATTTTAGTGTTTAAAACAATCCCTTACTTGTCATATCAGCCCTAAATAATCCCTAACTTGTCATATCAGCCCCTAAATACTTAAACAAATGCCTGTAAAAATAAATGAAAACATTTTAAATGCCCTTTGATGGGTGAAATACATGTTTTGTGAAGACATAAACATTACTGGTTACTTTTGTCTTTTTTTGGTCATTATCCTGGATCTTTATTTTTTCCCCAAAAGCAAGATTTACACATTCAGTTTGTTTATAGACTGTAAAATTCAACCTCATTTGTAACACCCTTGAAATTCTAGTTGCTATGCCAGTTCTGCAAATAGTCATTCTATAAAGAAAATAGATTAAAGAATGTTACCAGAATTTAACCTATACCAGAACCTCAGTGATGGCTGCTAACCACCCTGCCACTAGCAAATTCAAGGACTAAACAAACAGATGGGGAGGAATTAATCTAATGTATGTCTTCTAGGGATATGTCTTATAATTTCCTCATATGAATCCTTAAATAATATGTCACTCTGTTATTGATCTGAAACTCTCATATATGAAATCATTGTCAACTGAACAAGTGATCAGCTAAAATCTGCTCGGCTATCACCACAATCTAGACACTTTTCAATGTGCAATTAATGTCCTTCATTCTTCACTAGACTTTCCTGCTTGCCTCTGGGTGTGACGCAGTCACATAATCCTTCAATTCCTGAAGGTATGACTAGTGGCTTTGTTTTTCTATCATAGTTTTAAATCTTGCATAAGGGAAAGAATTGCTCTGGGTAACTCATATTGTACATAACTTCAAAAGTTCTCCCTGGATGATACAAAAATGAGAAATAGACAGAACTAACATTTGCCTCCTGACTAAATCACAGGTAGAGAGTGTATTACGATTCTGATTTTGGCTGATGGTCCTAGTTCACTGTTGAGTCAGCAAAATTAATGTTCTCTTCCTGAGAAAGACTGTTTGTAATTCAGGTATGTATAAAGTGAGATAATGACATAGAAAAATCTAGAGTTTATGTCTAAAATTTTTATTTTTTCACATTCTAGAGTCTTGTTTCTTAAATATGGAGAAATTGCAAAATCCCTACTCTGGAAATTTCAGCTTCATAATGGATGTAAATTTCTCCTGCCATGTAAATTTATGATATTTGTTCTTATCCACCTCTAGAACTGGACAAAGAGAAAAATAATTGATTCATTTCCAGCAAGAGAGACTGGTTATACTTCTCTACAATTTATGGTGTAGTATAGTCAGAACAACTGCATTTCAAATCTAATTCTGAATATTTCTAGCTATGTAACCTTGATAATTTGTTTAACATCCCCATTCCATAGTTCTTTAATCTGTAAAATCAGTATAATATTATATCTCAAGAGAACTAAGGGCCAGCCTGGAACAAGGTAGATGCTTGATAAATATTAATGCTGTTCTCACTTCTAATTCAATTTTCCCTTTACAAATGAGAAAACTGAAACCTCACTAGTTTAAGCATCCCTTTAAAAACTTTTTATCCATATTCTTTTAGTGCATGGATAATTCACTTTTAGTGGTCCTAAGAATTTGTTTTTATGAGTCTCTTAAAAGAACTTCCAGGCACTACGTATTCATGTTGTGTGTGTGTGTGTGTGTGTGTGTGTGTGTGTATTCTGTCAAGTACTTGATAATATTGTCAAAATGTATAGTTCTATTTTCCTCTTATAAACATCCATTTATCAAATATTTATTTGCATTTATTGATGACTATGTTCCATGCCAGAACTTGGGCAGGATCCTTGAGATACTGAGATTAAGAAGATGAGGAACTCTCAGCCTAAGTTAAGGTCTTTTTCAAGCAAATACCCAAAGTTTTCTCACCAAACAAAGATTTTCTTAAAAGCTGAATGGAAACAAACAAACAAAAAATGTCAAGTTTTAAAATTGAGAAAGGGTGTCTTAGGTCAGTTTCCCTGCAGTTAGCTTCTGAAACCTGACATGTATGCAGGAAGTTCATTAGGGAGTGCTCTCAAAATAATACCTGTCAGGAAGTGAGAAAGCTGGATTAGGCAGAGGGAGAGGGAATCAAGATGCTGTTACAACAGAGGCTTCAGGTGATCTTGCAGTAAATCTTGGAACTGGGATGACATTTCAGAATTATTCTGAATTGAGGCAAAGGGGCCAGCCTCTATAGCCCTCACTGACCAGCCTTTAGATACGGGTTACCTCAAGGGAGTGGACATAATTTTGGGCCAGGCGGATCCCTTAGGCCAAGGGTTATACCCCTAGAGACTGAATTATGAACTGTCTGCAGCAAACCAGAGGTACAGGGGAGGGGAGGAGAAGGGAGGGAGGGGAGAAGAGGAGGTGAATGGAGGTGCCCCAGCAGACAGCTTCAGCAACACTCTCAGCCAGTAGCCAGCATCAACCACCTTCCCATGTACAAGAGGCCATTTTGGATATTTGGCCATTCCAGTCACTTTATGACTGTACCCATTCAAGTGAGCTTGGGCAGGATAGCGAATCATTAACAAGCAGAATTTTCAGAAATAATAAATTTTTGTTTTAAGCTTAACCCCACTTAGTTTGGGGTTGACTCTCAGCAAAGAATCAATAGTACTTGGTAACAATTTAATGTTTGCACTCTCTCAAATAATATTGGATTAGAATTTCCTGGATATGGATAAATACATAGGGAAACTAGGTTAAAATTTGTGCATTTGATGTTTAACAAATGTAAAGATATTAATCAACACAAAATTAAAATAAAAATTCTCAGACCTGCAAAACTTTGCACTGCTGCTATGGAATGGTACCCAGAGTGATATTTCCCCCTTACCTCTTCCAGCCTTCCCACTCCTAGCTCCCCAATCCATGTTTCATCTCCAGGCTGTATGCAGCAAAACCTCAAGTAAGTGGAATGCCAGTGTAATCGAGTTTGTCAACTCAGAGTTATACCAAAAACACATTTGGTTTTAGCACTTACAGAAAATTTCTTCTTTGGTAATATTTCAAAATATTGATGATTAAGGTGATTTAACACATTGACCTAAGTTTTAGTTAGCCTTGGGATCTTCTGTACAAATTCCTTTTATGACTAATTTGCAGATGGTAGCTTATTTCCTTCATACTTGGGAGAAGGATTTGGAAGATGTCCATTCAAGATGCTCTATATAAGGCAAAATTAATATATTTCTTAATTTTAATGGATAATGCCTCTAGATAGTTTCTTTTAAAATAGTTAACAGATAAGTTCTGTTTTAGGTCTTAGAAAACTCGCCTGTTTCCTGAATGACTCCGCTGTTAATATAAGGACCTACAGGATAAAGAGATTAAGTTACCATTAAAAGAACAGAGTGACAATGTAAAATTTATATAAAGGCTGCCAAGTTATTTTAAAATCCAAGAAACTTTATTTTGTTCTACTTCTATCATCCACTTAAACCACATTTTTGTAGAAGCTGTTTTTTATTAAATAACTTATATTAATATCTTTGTGACCTATTTCTCGAGTCATTTCAGCAGTGACTGTATTGAGTTTCTCATCAGTGAAATCAAAGGAAATGATGCAAATGACAGTAATAGCAGTAAACAGTAGTAGTTATAGTTGTTGGAGTAGTAATAGTTACGCCCCATTACTTCTTAAATATTTTAGTTACACAGTGAAGGAAACTTTGTAATGCTTCATACATGTAGTAGATGCTTACTATTTGTTGAATAAATGAAAATTAGTAAAAAGTTGTTTTACCTCAAATGCTGATTAATGGGCTTGTGAAATTTTAGTGACTCAAGAAATTTGTTAATGTTTCCTTATGAACCTTGCTGATGCTGAGTCTTTTGTTACAAGATACATTTGTTGATTAAGACAGTGACTTGATGCTATTGTATTACATGCCTACTTATTTCCTGGTAAAAACCAATTCAAATAGCATCATTATTTCAGAATACCTTCCGTATAGTTTTCCCGAAAGGATTAGGAACTTTTAAATGGTATTACTAAATGTACTAGAAAATAAATTTGGATGGCGCATGTATTTAAATAAAAATGTTTGTATAGTGAAGACAATGTGATAAATATAGTCACCACTATGTCTTCAGGGGTAGTGACAAACATGAAAAGGAGGTTCTATGAATAATGCTAAAACCCTTTAAATCTTGCTCTGGAAAATGGTTTTGAGCTTACATTTGAATATAAATCTTTATGATTGATGGATTAGTGATATTTCACACGCTACAATAAGGTAAGCTATAAAGTCCTCACTAGATAAAAGCTGAAAGCAGTCCCTTTCCTTATTGTTTGCTGCTGAGCTTCTCTTTGAAATTCACTTCATACCACAGCTCCTAGAAGGATACTGATTTTCAGCTTAAGCTTTTTCTTTAGGGCCTTCCTCCTACTCCACCATGGCTTCCTTGTCTGTTTGCTAGATGTCTGCATGTTGTTTGTTTGTCTTTTTTAAAAGGCACAGGGAACCTAACCTGGAACTTCCCATGTGGGAGGTGGGTGCTCAACTGCTTGAGCCATATGCACTCCCCTAGGCTTGCTTCTTAGAATATGAATTTCTCAGTTGGAGGGGTGGAGAATCATTTTAGCTTAAGATGTTCTACCTCTAGTTTCTCAGTTACAAGGATTAAAAAAATGAGATGGAGAAAAATAAGGAATATATTAAAAAACAGGACCGAAGAACTTAACTAGGTATGGTCAGTGACTGTAAAGAAACAGGGAAAATTGACTTAGAACCCTAAAGAAAAATATTTACTATTTTCAATATTTTGATAAAAAGTAATTTCATACATTTAGTATTTTGAAATTCTTTCTAGAGTTTTAAATACATTAAAAAAATCAGAAGAGAAAATGGGAGATTTAAATAATATTGCATAAGACTTCTATATAGTTGTAATAAGAAGACAAGTTGTGACCAACTGTGACCTGTGTCTGTCTCATCTTTTACTCCAGCCTTCCAAAGCACTGTTTATACCACACATGTTTTGGTATGTGTAGAGTTTGGTCTGGGAATGGTGAATGATTTGAAAGGAAAGACGTTTTTTCACGTTCTTTTTTCATGTTCACACATTCATTGATTTTTCCCACAACACTTTTTAGGACTTACTGTATATTGCTAAATGTTACATGCTACATGCTACATGAGGCTCTCAAAGGAAATTAGGGACATGCCTCAGCCTTCAAAAGTGTACAATTCAGTCGTGGAGGTAAGTGTTATTGATGGGACAGAGATCAGTAGCAGGCAATAACATACATAAGGCAACACTTGAAAGGTATGTCCACAGTTGTATCTCTGTGGACCTTAGTCTGTAACATGTGGAACTTCAGGCTGAGACCCTCAATTAGACCCTGAGAATTGAGGAATAAATATTTTATTGTAATCTTTAGTAAGGTAATATTGGAACATCCTCAAGGTCATCAGTAAGGCAGAGATTGCCCATGTCATAGAATGTCATGCAGGCATGAAAAAGAATGGGACAAAACTACTTTAAGTTAGCATGAAAGAGTATTGAACACATTTTTTGAAGGAAAAAAAATGCAAGTTGCATAATGATCCATATAAAATGATCCCACATATAAAAAAGACCTATATATACCTCCAAATATATACTGTATTGCTACATATTATATTTCTGTCTCCATGCATGTGTGCAGGTATATGTATACGTAAATGCAGATGAGATAGAAAACTCATGCCAAATTGTTACCAAAGGCTATCACCAGAGTGTGGCAGTGAGTAGTGATGAAGAGAAACTTTCATGTTTTATTCCACATACATCTGCAGTATATGACTCTTTTAAAATAAATTATTTATTTATTATTAATTATTATTAATTATTTATTATAATTTATTTTAAAATAAATTATCATAGATGTCTCTGTGACATTAAAAATAAAGGGAAAAATAAATATTGGATCCTGCTTTTTGGTGTATTACTCATATGATAGAAACAAGCAATATATTTTATAATACAAGAGAGGTTGAGTTTTACTTCTAACTTTGGATGACGTTCCAAAGGGTAATATGTTTAGGTAGAAAGAAGCCCATAAGGTAATATACAAAGTGAGCCTTTGAAGGTGATCAACTCATATTTTATCCACGTACTCCAAATCAGTCCCAACACCTAGCAACTAGAAAAGGAAACCTGCTTTCCTTAGAAACCCAGACAGCAATTGGAAAAGGAAAAGAATTCTTTCAAGGGCCACATATTTGTTTTCAGATGCTCATAAAATGTCTCTTAAGTCTATAAACTGCATTACAGGAAGGGCAGGAAATATTGCTACATGGTTATAAAAAGAAAATGCATATATTACTTTAGCTTTATTCTTACTTCCTTAAGTAGAATGCTTAGATACATATGAGGGAGATAGGAATTGAGAAAGGGAGAGTTGGGAGTATGAAGTGATGTACAACATGCAATTTAGCAGGAACTTTTGACTTGATTGGCTTTTATCTGGGTTGGGCATAACTCAACCACCCTTAGACATCACCACAAACCTTCACTCCCCCACCCTTTCCTGCCCTTTCCTCCTTACTGGCCTTGAGAGAATATATATAAAAGACAACTGGAGAGTGTGAATAGCCACTCAGCTGCAGGCTTCCAGACATCCATCCTCCCTCCCTCAGAGGTCTCCTGGCTCTGGAAACTAACTCTAGCTCAGTCTTCTCAACCATGATCCTCAGATGCAATGTCGCCTCCTCCCCTACCAGTGCCAGTCCTCTTCGTGTCCGACGGGTGTTGCCGCTATTGTCACTGCTCTTGACTGCGCTGGTCCTCTCCACCAGGGGAGAAAGTAAGAGATACTTGGGGAAAGCTTAAAGTAGAAGCCCTGGCTTTCTGCTCCTGTGTCTGGGGGCATGAATGTCCTGGTGCTCCTGGGACTGCAGAATGCCATTATACTAATAACTACAAATGGAGAAGCAACATTTAATGGGCACTTAACACCTGCCAGCTATTCTGCTACTAAAGACGTAGAGCTCATATTCACAATGGTCTTATGAGATAAGGACAGCTATCCTCAATCTAAAAATAAGGGAAATTAGAAAACAAGTCAATAGATAAGAGCTGTACATGATCCCCTTCAGATGTAAAATTTCTTTCCTAGTTGAAAATGGAAAAAGTGAACGCTTAGAACTGCGTTGCAGATGCGTGAAGACCACCCCTCGAATTCATCCAAGTCACATCACCAGTTTGGAAGTGATCAGGGCAGGAGCCCACTGTGCCATGATGGAAGTGATGTAAGTCCCTGCTTCTGTACTAGTGCCTCATTAGGGAAGTCCTCCACCTGCACCCTATTTTCTCCTGCCTGTGCTATTTTCTCCAGCCCCATGGCTAACTTCTGGTTTTCAGGCCACGAGACTCACAGATAATTCTGTTGTCTCTTTGCAGAGCCACACTAAAGGATGGGAGGGAAGTCTGCCTGAACCCAGAAGCTCCCATAATCAAGAAAGTAGTCCAGAAAATTCTGGAAGGTGATGGATCAGCTGCTTAATCTGTTCATTTTCTGCCAACCTGTTATATCCTCCAGGAAGGGAAGGCTTTTGAATTTCTAGAGCTTTCCTTTAACCAAATGGATATCTATTCTTACTGTTTTAATCTTTGGATATGTTTTCTTCTCTGTTTCAAAGATCACATTTTATTCTGAGAAAGCTGTTTAAAAAATGACAGAGAAAAGATGAAAGTAAATAAGTCTAGCTTCAAAATATAATATTGGTTTTATTTCCTAACTCTTGGGTGTACATGATGTTATGCTTTGCATTTGTTTATTTGAAAACACATTTGTTGTTAACTCATTTTGCTTTTTGTTACTGTTATGCCAGAAAGGCCCATGATACTTAGCAGATTTCATAATGATTAGTGATATTTGGAATCACATTGTGCCCAGAATAAAGTAGTTACACAATAAATGTTTGTTAATATATTTAGGGACTTCTTTGTTATCTTAGTCCTAAGATATCTTGTTGGAAAACACTCTCTTTTTTTGTTTTGTTTTTGGTTACATATCCCCCCGCCTTTCTGCTTGCTCTTGCTGTGTGTCCATTCTTCTGTGTTTTTCTATATCTGCTTCTTGTCTCCCCCCGTCTTTGCGGGGTCGCGCTGAGTAGGCCCTCTGCAGAAGTGGCTCTCTCCATTTGTGGGTGGCTCCATTCCGTTTTCACAGGTGGCTCCGCTCCATGTTTTGCGGGTAACAGTGCTCCGTGTTTTGCCGGCTGCCTGGCTTCTGCGCTCCACAGGCGGCAGCTCAGGTGACTTTGCCATGCCTGTGGGGGCTCCGCCCTGCCCATGGTGGCTTTTTTCCTTGCCCACAGCGGCTTTGCCCCACCCACGGTGGCTTGCCTTTCTCAAGGCTGTCTGCCCGCTCAGAGAGGTCCCCGGGAACAGAACCCAGAGCCTCCCATATGGTATACCAGCGCTCTTATCCACTGAGCTATCTAGCTGGCCCCCGGAAAACACTCTCTAAAAAGTTTTTCTAATGTTTACATTAGACTTCAAACCCAAAAAATTTAATAAAATTGTAAAATGAGTCTTGTAAGCAGTGATTATTTATATTAAAATAAATATATTTAATATTCATAGAGCAAAGGATATGTAATGAAAAAGGATTAAAATGCACTATTTTATCTTCCCCAGTATTTTCTGGGGAAGAAAAGAAGCTGAAGCTAGATTCTTTGTGATATTAATTACACCCTGGCATATTTGTATATATTTGCATTTGCTTCATATCTGTGTGGTTACAGTTGTAGTATAAGAGTCAGCCTTGCAAATAAGAATGATATAATAGTTTAAAATTACTGCTAATTTTCTTTTATTACTCAATGGGATTTTCATTCATTTCTTAACCCCTAAAATTTATACCTACAGTCTTAAAATCTTCTTATACAAGTACTACCATGAAATCAAAGTTTGCTATTGGTTTGTTGTCATATATTATTAATTTCCAAGGAATTGTTGGGAAAAAAGCCTTAATTCTACTCTTTTATATTTTAACACTTGATTACAATATCGCCAACAAAAATAACTAGTTGGTATTCTATGCCGTTTTTCATGTAGTATAATAACTAAAATTTATTTTTCACTTTTAATGCATCATGCTCATTAAGTGTTTTGCATGCATGGATTAAATAATTCTTATAAGGTATTAACAATCTGGTTAAGAGCACATTCTCCTGAGCCAGAATGACTGGGTAACCTGACTCTACCCACTTATTAGCTATGTAACTTTGAGCAGGTTGCTTAAGCTCTCGTGATATAGCTTCTTTCTCTAAAACGAGGATCGTAATATTGCCTACCTTCTAGAGTTGGTGTGAGTATTAAATGTCTTGAAATCAAAGTGCTCAGAATAATGCATGGAATTTCATAGCCTACATATAAATGTGAGTGATTATTTATTATTATTACTAACAGCATCTCTAGAACAACAGACAAGAAAACTGAAGTGCAAAGAGATTAAGTTACTTGCCTAAGGTCAAACAACTAAGTAGGGTACAGGATGGGGATTTGAAACAGTGCTCTTAACCACTCACCACACCACTGCCCTTGATTCTTCTTTCTCTATTGAATACATTATTGACACACAAAACAGGAGTTGATACACAAATAGCATACTGAATGATTTATGCTGATTATAGCAGAAGAAATAAAGTCACCTATCCCTAACTTGTACATGGACCTTTGGAATCATTCATGTACAAAGTTAAGTAGTTCATAACCTTTACATTATTAGGAGTCCTTATTAGAATTTCACCACCATCATAGGCTCACTGTCTTAAAATATTTTGTCTACCAAATAAGTGAGTTCATTAAACAATAGTTAACCAAACAGTGCATAAGCATGTAATAAAACCGTAAATAAAGGGATTGCAGTCATTTCTATTAGCTTTCCTCATAACTCAAAATAGTTCAGGCATCTGGTTAATATCTCTAGTGGCACCCTCTGAAATCCTCCAGGGCAAGTTCTGGAGATGATATGGTATTTTCAATATGCTTATGCCTTCTAAGATGCAGCTGTACATGATAACTAACCATGAGGTGACCACAGAGATAATACATAGCATGTATTAGGCATGACACAGCAGAAAGATATAGAAGGAGACACCTACCAGCCCTGGAAAACCTATTTCTAGACTCCAGGCTACAGAAGAAAAAAATAAATCCCTATCTTGTTTAAGTCACTGTTAGGTCTCTGTTAATAAACATAATGAAATTCCTAACTTTATATCACACCACATCCAACACCATCTAAACATTTAAATCTTCGTCTGAGTAATTATAAAATCATTTATGGAAAGCATCTTTACTTGATAAATGTTATTTTTCTCTCCCCTCAGTCAACCTTCTCTGGCTCCTGGTTAGGATAAAGTAGATGAACTTTGAGGTCTTTGATAGAGTTAATACTACAAGTCCCTGTTTTATTTTCCTCTTCCTCGTGGGCATGCAGGAAAACCATTTATCCCAACTTTCCTTGCAGTTGGGGGGAGAGGCATGTGACTGGGTTCTGACCAATGGGATGGGAAAGGAAACTGCACAATTGTTCTTCTCTGCTCCTTCTGTGCCACCTAGGAAGCCAGGTGTTACAGATGACACAATGAGAGATGACATTCTCCTGAGCTAGAATGACTGGGTAACCTGACTCTACCCACTTATTAGCTATGTAACTTTGAGCAGCCTGGCTCACTGATTCACCTCTTGAAAGAGAGCTGTCCAGGAGGGCCTCCCAACCCTCACCAGACTGTGACATGTGAGAACCTTTATGGTGGTGAGCCTCTGAAAAGTCAGGATTTATTTGTTACCACAGTATAGCCCATCTATCTTGACTAATATCAGCTAGAACTGAATTAAAATTAAAACTTCACAA
>PVKH010020714.1:0-14656 GCA_004027955.1 Chaetophractus vellerosus | reverse complement strand
CCCTGCCCGTGGCGGCTTTTGCCTGTCCGTGGCAGCTTTTTGCCCTGCCCACGGCGGCTCCGGCCCGCCCATGGCGGCTTGCCATTCTCAAGGCGGTCTGCCCGCTAGGAGAGGTCCCCGGGAACCGAACCCAGGGCCTCCCATGTGGTTTCCCAGCGAGCTCTTTATCCACTGAGCTATCTAGCCGGGCCCTAAAAAGAATTTTTAAAAAGTGACCAGAACCTACAGAACTGTGGGACACCATCAAACACACCAGTATATGCATTATGGGAATCCCAGAAGGAAAAGAAAGAGAGAAAAGGACAGATGGAATATTTAAATAAATAGTGGCCAAAAATTTCCCAAATTTAACCAAAGACATGAACATACACATTCAAGAAGTTTTGAACTCAAAACAAGATAAACTTGAAGATAATTACATCCAAACACATAAAAGTTGAACTGTCCAATGCAAAAGAGAAAGATTCTGAACCCTGAAAGAGAAAAGTAACATTATGTACAAAGAAATCCCAATAAGATTAAATGCAATTTCTCACAAGAAATCATTGAGGGGGCGGCTGTAGCCCAGTGGATGGGGCGCTGGTGCGCCGCATGGGAGGCCCCAGGTTCGGTTCCTGGGGGCCTCTCCAGGCGGGGCAGACCGCCTTGAGGGGGTGAGCCTCCATGGGAGGGGCAGGGCCGTCGTGGGCTGGACAAAAAGCCGCCGCAGGTGGGGCAGAGCCGCCATGGGCAGGGCAGGTCGCCCACGAGCAGAACAGAGCCGCCAGCGAGCGGAGCATAGTTGCCTGCCAGCGGGGCATGCCCGCCAGTGAGCAAGGCCGCTGCTCACTGGTGAGCTGATTCAGCACGTCCCCGCGAGGGGGGGGAGGGAGACAAAGTAGACACAGAGGAACGCAAAAGTGAACACAGCAAGAACAAGCAGAAAGGGGGGGGGATATATAAAAAAAATTTTTTTTTTTAAAGAAATCATTGAGGCACAAAGGCAGTGGGATGAAATATTTAAAGTGCTGAAAGAAAGCAATTTTCAAGCAAGAATTTTATATCTGGCAAGGCTGTCTATCAAAATGAGAGGGAGATTAAGAAATTCCCAGATACACAAAAGCTGAGGGAGTTCATTACCACTAGTCCTACAATACAAGCAATGCTAAAGGGAGTTCATTGGACTAAAAGGAAAGGAGACTAGACAGGGGATCAAAGAGGCATAAAGAAATAAATATCTCTGATAAAGTTAACCATATAGGTAATAATAAATGCCAGTATATTGTACTGTATTTTTTGGTATGTAACTTCACTTTTTACTTCTTACAGAACCCCAAGATATATGGAGAAAAATTTGAAGGTAGAAATAGACAGTTCTACATTAACAGTAGGAAAATTCAATACACTATTTTCAATAATGGATAGAACAGCTAGACAGAAGATCAATAAGAAAATAGAAAACATGAATGATCGTATAAACCAACTAGACCTAACAGATATATATATATATACAACACTTCACCAAATAATAGAAGAATATACATTATTTTCTAATGCAAATGATATCATGCTCCATGATAGCCTATATGTTAGGTCACAAAACAATTCTGAAAATTCAAAAATATTGAAATCATTCAATTTATATTATCCATTCACAATGGAATGGAGCTAGAAATCAATAACAGAAGGAGAACTGGAAATTTCAGAAATGTGTGGAAATTAAACAACACACTCTTAATAACCAATGGGTCAAAGAAGAAATCACAAGAGAAATTAGGAAATATCTTTAAGCAAATGAAAATGAACACAACATACAAAAACTTATGGGATGCAGCAAAGGGAGGAATGAGAGGGAAATTTGTAGCTCCAAATGCTTACATTTAAATATATATATCAGGGGCCGGCTCGATAGCCCAGTGGATAGGGTGCCGGCATACCACATGGGAGGCCCTGGGTTCGATTCCCGGGGACCTCTCCTAGCGGGCAGACCGCCTTGAGAATGGCAAGCCGCCATGGGCGGGCCGGAGCCGCCGTGGGCAGGGCAAGAAGCTGCCACGGACAGGGCAAGAGCCGCCACGGGCAGGGCAGGTTCCCCACAGATGGAGCGCAGCCAGCCACCCGCGAACTGAATCAAGCACTGGCCGTGAACGGACGCAGAGACCACCCACAAGCGGGGAAAGCCGCGCCTGCGCAGTGACCACTCTCGGCGTGTCGCCGCAGCAGGGGGAAGGGGAGATATGTAATAAAATAAATAAATCTTTAAAAAAATAAATAAATAAATAAATATATATATATATATCAAATCAAGAAATAACCACACAACTGGATCATCTAGAAAGAGAAAAGCAAACTAAACCCAAAGTGAGCAAAAGGAAGGAAATAAAGATTAGAGTAGATGTAAATAATATAGAGAATAAAAAACAACAGAGAGAAACACCAAAACCAAAACTTGGTTCTTTGAAAATATCAATAAGTTTGATAAAACTTTAGCTAGATTGAAAAAGGAACAATAGATAGGATACAAATAATTAAAATCAGAAATGAAAGAGGAGACATTGCTACTGACCCTATGGGGAAAAAAGGTTATAAGAGAATTCTGAGAACTACTATACAACAACTTATATGACCTACATGACATGGAAAAATTCCTAGAAACACACATGCTACCTACACTGACTCAAGAAGAAATAGAAGATCACAACAGACCTATAAAAAGTAAAGCAATTGAATCAGCAATCAAAAACCCCCGGCAAAAAAAAGCCCAGAGTAGGTTGGCTTCACTGATTAATTTTACCAAATATTCCAAGATGAAATAACACCAATCCTGCTCAAAATCTTCTAAAAAATTGAAAAGGAGGAAATACTCCCTAAATCATTCTATGAAGCCAACATCATTCTAATACCAAAGCCAGATAAGGGTACCAAAAGAAAAGGAAATTATAGACCAATATTCCTTATGAATCTAGATGTAAAATCTTCAACAAAATGCTAGCAAATCAAATCCAAAAGCACAATAAGATACATACACCATGATTAAGTGGGATTTATCCCAGGTGTGCAAAGTAGTTCAACATAATAATAATAACACACTATATTAATAAAACAAGGGGAAAACCATATGATCATCTCAGTTGATGCAGAATAGGCATTTGACAAAATCCAGCACCCTTCATGACAAAAACACTTAGAAAAATAGAAATATAAGGAAATTTCCTCAACATAAAGGACCTATATGAAAAACTCACAACTAACATCACACCCAATGGTGAAAGACTGAAAGCTTCCCCTGTAAGATCTGGGACAAGACTATAATGCTTACTGTCACCACTGTTGTTCAACATTGTACTGGAAATTCTAGACAGAACAATTAGGCTAGAAAAAAGAACTAAAAGGCATCCAAATTGGAAAGGAAGAAGTAAAAATTTCTCTACTGACTGACAGCATAATACTATAAATAGAAAATCCTGAAAAATCCACCCCAAACCTATTAAAGCTAATAAATTAATTCAGCAAAGTGGCAGGTTAACAAGAAGAGCATGCAAAAAATTAGTAGTGTTTCTATACACCAGTAATGAACAATCTGAAGAGGAAATCAAGAAAATAACACCACTTGCAATAGCAATTCCCCCCTCCCAATATCTCTAACTTTCTTCTCTCCAGACTGTTTCCCCTAAAAAGCTATTGTGGCTAAGTTACATAATTCTAGATCCCAGCAATTTTTGAAATGGATCCTCTATGACTGCTAGACCAAGGGATTTTAATCTGTTTGGAGATGCTCACCTGCATATTAGAGAAATTAATGTAAGATAAACTGAAAGTAGAAGAAAGTGTTCCTGAGATGGTACCAATTGGCAGGAGGTCAGATGTCCATGCATATTTTCTTAGTGGTTCTCCAGTAAATAAAGGCACAAAACAAATTGGACTCTAAGACACCCTCAGCTGGTACTACTGCCCGACCTGCCTGGACCTGGCAAAGAAAAGAGCAAAATAGTTCCCACTTGGGACAGGAGGGAACATATGGAGCCCATTCCATTACAAAGGCTGCCAGAAACAATCTGCAGATAAAAAGGTCTTCCAATTCTAGCAGCTCTGGGTGGGGATTAGCCTCCCATGATGACACTTAACTAAGCTGATGACTTCCAGCTCTGGCCAGTTAAAAACCATTGCATAGAAGAAATACCAGCTTTGATCCTCAAACATAAGAATGGACATGTGACACCAATGGAACTTATACTTTAAACACTACCAACTCTTCTTGGTATGAAGTAAGTTTTATCTCTTGTAAAACTATAAAGCCTAAAAAAATTAAATAAAAAACAAAAAAACCTCTCCACTTCTCCTGATAGACAATTACTATTTTTGATACTCACAGAAAGCAGATACTTACCCTGGAGTTTTATATAAGGAACATCATACTGTACACACACAATTTGCATCATTTCAATTTTCAAGAAGTTGAAAGTGAGTAATGGAGTTCGATAAATTATTGAAGTTTTATATAACTTTCCTATGGCAGGCAGAATGGCCTCCCAAAGATGTCCACATCCTAGTCTCTAGAGCCTGTGACTATGATACATTGCATGGAAAAAGGGACATTGGCATTGTAACTAAGGTTACAGGCCTTAAAACAGGGAGGTTATTCTGGATTATCTAGATGGGGCAGGTGTCATTATATGACCTATTGAAAGGAGAGATTTTTTTCTCTGACCATTTGTAGAAGAGATGTTGCAGAAGGGGAAGTTGGAGAGATTTGATATGTGATACTCAACCCATTGTTGCTGGAGCGGGGCCGCTTGGAAAGCTTGAGAAAGAATGTGGACAGGCTCTAGGAGCAAAAACCAGTACCTAGCTGACAGCCAACTAGGAAACAGGGCCCTCTATCTTATAACCGCAAGGAACTGGATATGGCCAAAAGCAAGTGAGCTTGGAAGCAGATTCATCCTCAAAGTCTCCAGACAAGAGCAAAGTCCAGCCAACACCTGGATTTCAGCCTTGTTATATATACATTGAGCAGATAACTCATCTCAGCCAGGCTGTACCCTAACTTCTCATATACAGACTATGAGATAATAAAATCATGTTGTTAAAAGCCACTGTTTGTTGCCACAGCAAAAGAAAACTAATATATTACTCAAGGTCATTATGTTAAATTACAATATTCTATTGTTCTGAAACGCACTAACAACTAGAGTGGTCAATTAAAATTGTACATTCCCAGGATAAATTCACACTCCACCACCAAATGTTATTTTCTTATAATAAATACATTGGAAATTTCTATTCATAATTTCTAGGTATTTTTAAAGATGTTATTTAAGAAAAATAAGCTTTATTCTAAGTAACTACCCTTTCCAACATTTACAATTTATTTTTAAAAAACTAAATAGATTATTACTTTGTGAACTTCTTTCAAAATTGTCATCAACTTAGTGCAGTTACTTTAGGTGTACATCTCTTTACATTTAATACATTTAGTTAGATTCACATTTTTATAACCATATATTAGTTACATTAATAAAAGCCAGTGTTCATGAATGGAGTCAAATGAATCAGAATTTAGAAAAATGTGAGAACATAAATGATACCAAAGATTTAAAAGCCTCAAAAATACAAAGAATTCTGAAGCAAAGGTCACTCATATTTTAGCACATAAATGCATAAAACCAATTATATTAAGTTATTTTTAACAAGATTTTATTGGTGTGATGACCATATTTTGGTATTTATATTTCTTAAATAAGTAGTTCAAAGTTGCATGTAGCTTTATTACAAGCAGATGACAATTCTTCCAGTTACTAATCTGCACAACACATGTTTGGGATATTCCAAGTTCTCCCTGATCCTGCAAATGTTTTTAAATTACAACAATGTCAACTAAATTAGATTCTTCCAGAGACTCTAGAATATAATACATAATCTAGATTTGTAATTGGACACTTACTTTTTCTGAGTTCTTTCAGCCAATCTTGCGATCTCTATGGCTGCCTTCCTTGCTTCAAAATCTTCCCTTTTCACCACCTCCCCAGTCCCTCGGTAACCTAGCTCCACCAACTGGCGGGCCAGACTTTCATCCTAAAGAGAAAATCAATTGTTAAGAGTTGTGGGTGACTGAGGCATCTTATTTTATCCAGTGTACACCAAGTAATTGTTTTAAATGACAAAACTAAATTACTTTAAAATGAAACAAAATCTATTATCTATGAAAAATTAGAAATCTTTCTAACAATATACTTATATATATCTGAATTGGTAGTCCCTTTCACACAGATAAACATCAATCTCTAAATTTTCTCTAATGGGTTGGAAGACAAAAATCTGTTGTGTTTTTAATCAATCTATGAGAACAGCTGTAGATACTTAATAGAGCATCTTTAAAAACAATAAAATTGGAGACCACAGTGTTTATAAAAGAAAGAGCTTTACAAAGTCAAGGGCACAAAAAGAGAATTGGGCTGCTTTCAGATGGTTCAACATTTCAGAAACTTATTTCATTGAAGTCAATTAACTGATGACAGAGCATTACAACTTCAAATACAAAATAAAGAGGAGCAGATGAATTTCCTTCTTAACTAGAAAGATATTATTTCCATATAATGTGGGTACAAATAAAAACAGAAAAGTAGAAATCCAGGAAGATGACCACTAAACTCTTCAAACTGAAAAAAAAAATTATCCCACAATGTTTTAGCCCTTTTATATTTTAGTTACCTTAGGATTTGTCTCATATTTTTGTCACTTGCTTGCTATAGTAAAAAAAAAAGAATATTGTTTCCCCATAATTTGAAGAGGTATCAATTTACATGAAGTTTCTAGAGTAAAGACTATAGTATTATATAAAAAGGCTTATATATTAATAATAGTCCCTATATTATCATCTTAATTAAATATTAAAGGTCTGAAATATAGTGAAAACAATATATATTTTATGGCTAAAGTTTCTTAATTAATATATCATTGTTGAATGAAGGAACTGCCTAACAGAATTAATTAAGAAAATTTAAGGTGCTTGATTAATAATCTATTCAACCCATAGTGGCTATTTTAAAGTTCAGTCTATTCAAACAGAGAAAACCATAATATTTTTGGGCCACTAAAAACCTAGAAAACTTGCTATTTTCCTTTGATAAACATTAAAAAGTGAATACTAATCTCTACATAGCAATGTGAATATATTTGCCAAACTTAACAATGGAAAACACCAGCCTTGGTAGGCCTGGGGCTCTTTACCATGTTTCTGACCTGTCCCTCTTTTTGGTACATTTCTCATTCACCTTCCCAACACAAAACTTAGCAAATACCTCCACCTAGTGGAATTAATATTTATTAGAAAAAGCACTGTAGATTTTGGGTTTGGTTTACAAAAGCAAGATAATTTGAGTATGTATTTTCTTAAATATATTACTAAAAGTAAGCTTATGGAAAAAAAGTAGGCTCTGTGAGAATGTGAGTACTTCTATAAGAATATAAATTCCTTGTGATCAACAGAGTAAAAACTATTAAACAGTTGCCTATTTATTTTGTATTTTCTGTGAACTATGCATTCCTGAGTGCCCTACCTGGGCTACACAAAATCATTAGACTAGTTCCACACTCACCTACACTAATTTATAACACAAGAAATGCCAAAATCTATTTAGAAAAGAAGTAGCAAGTTGATATTGGTTGCCCCACCTACTATTACCATGCTCTAACTGGTGGAGTTATAAATGTAATTACAAGTCCTCTCTTCACTATGACAAGTTTGCATAGCTGGAAACATCCTATTTAAGAGCAAAATTACTAGCTCAAGGGAAGTACAACATCCAAAATTATCCCAGGAGCCTAAACCTTTCTAGAGGCCTGTATTAGTCAGGATTCTTCAAGGAAACAGAATATATGTATATATATATATATATATAGTCTTTAATGGCCTACCTGTTGCCATTTAGTAATATATCTTGAACATGTTTACATATAATAATATTTTAGTGATTACATGTTCCATAAACTCTGGGGGGGCAGGTATTGTACATAGTTCACTATTGTGCCATTAGGTCACAAAAGTATACCACTCAAAAATAACTGTTGAATGAATAAATAACTTAATCTATCCTTTAGTATGGGCATTTAAATAATTTAGAACAGTTCACAATTATAAATAGCAATGATACAATCATCCTACCCATTAAATAATTGAACAAAAATAAATGAATTCCTAGAAATACTCAAAGAATATTTTACGTTTAATCAAATCTCTGATTTTCCTTCCTCTCACAATGAAAATGATACAAAATTATCATTTGGATTTAAATTGCTTTGCTTACCAGTGAGGTTCACCATATTTTCACAGATTTATCAATCATGTATATTTCTATTTTATTAAATACTATGCTCATTTATTACTAATCTGTAAAAACTTTCTAAGTATATTGAATATATTAACTAAACGTCTGCAAAATATCTTCAAATATTCTTCCCAGGTCATGTTTTCCTATAACTCTTTGTTTATATAGCTAGCATATTCAAAGCACTTTTTAATATATTTAGTGTCTGGTATTGGAAATAGAAATGCTTTTACTTTCTCAAAAAGCTTTTTTCCCCAAATATTCATCTATGAAATCAATATTTGTTGAATAATCTCCTTTCTCTACTGATTTGAAATTCTACATTTTTGTTTACTCAATCTTTACATATGTTAATCTCTAATTCTGGATTTCTATCCTATTGTATTGCTTGACCTATCCGCTCCTTGTTCCCTCAAATGAATCACAGATTTTGTGGATGTTGCTTTCTCAACCTTCCCAGGGAGAAAGCTCTACCAGAATTCAATTCTCATTTGCATCGAGCTACCTGCTGCCAGGAGTATCCAACTGACGCAAAATAAGTAGAGAAGTCAGAGCTGGGAGTAGTGGCAAGTAAGACATTCAAGTGCCATCTTCTACCAATGTTAGTGTGATGATTAAGTTCATGTGTCAACTTAGACAGGTTACGGTGTCCAGTTGTTTGGTCAAGCAAGCACTAGCCTGATTACTGTGAAAATATTTTGTGGACTTAAATAGTAAGTTAATTGCATCTATGGCTGATTACATCTATAATCAATTGAGGAGATTGCCTTCAACAATGAGAAGTCTCATTTAATTAGTTGAAGGCTTTAAAAGGAGAATTGATGATCTCAGCAGTCAGAAGAGAGAATTTCCATCTCTGCTTCAGCCAGTCAGCGTCAGCTTCTCCTGGGAATTCATCAAAAATCTTCATCAGAGTTTCCAGCTTGTGACCCACTCTATGGAATTTGGACTTGCTCACCCCTACAGCCATGTGAGACAATTTTTATAAAAATCTCATAATATTATCTTGCCGATTCTGTTTCCTAGAGAACCCTGACTAATATAGCAGCTTTGGGTTGTGGTACTGGTAATGGTGTGGTGCTATTGCAAATACCAAATATGAGGAAATGGCTTTGGAATTGGGTAATGGGTTAGAGGCTGGAAGAATTGTGAGGAAATTGACAGAAAAGACCTAGATTGCTTTGAAAAGACTGTTGGTAGAAATACGGATGCTAAACGTAAGGATGCCTTCGGAGGTAATGATGAATATGTTACTGAAAACCGGAAGAAAGGTGACCCTTGTTTTAAAGTGTCAGAGATGTTGGCAAAATTGAGTTCTGATGTTGGATGGAAGGCAGAACTTGGAAGTGGTGAACTAGGATATTTAGCTAAGGAGATTTCCAAGCTAAGTGTGGAAATTGCAGCCTGGTTTCTCCTTGTAGCTTACAGTAAAATTCAAGAGGAAAGGGATAAGCTGAGAACTGAACGCCTGGATACAAAGAAACTAGAAATTGATGGTACGGAAAATTCTGAATTTCCAGATATCGAGTCCCCAAAGAACAGTGCTCTATTTGGGGGTTAAACTGAACATGGAACCAGTTAGCAATTTTCTTGGAAGTCAGAAATGGAAATGCAGTAATCCAGGAAGGATCTATGTAAAATCTGTCTGATGGATTGAACACCTGTGAACTACACGGAAAACTGACAAGTTTTTTACGTGCTTTGTATAAATTGAACGACTGCCAGCCTGGACTAAAAGGGACAAAGAAGAGACAAATTGAAGGCAAAACCACTTCAAGGGCAGAACCATGGAAGATGAGGTCTGGACCTAGGACATCTTCTCAGGCCAATGGAACATGTTCACCCGTGTATGTGGAAAGGGTGAGTCTGCGCTGGCACTTGGAGGAGGTGGGCCTTCCACTCCGTTTTTCAGGAACTGTGCTGCCTCCCTCATGCTCTGAGAGGGTGGAGCCGGTGCTCTAGCATTTGTGGAGAGCTTGACCGCCATCCTGACTTCTAGGAATCAGCATTGGCAATACAAAGTCTCATTTATAGGCAAGTTGTTAACACTCTAAATTATTTTTGAATTATCATTTTATTCTCAGATTTCTGAAATTCCACTATCTGCCTGGGCATGGATCTTTTCCCTCGTCCTTCCAGACAACTAATAAGCCCTTACAATCTTGTACTTATCTCCAACAGAGAGAAATATTCTCTTCTTTATTACCTGTTCATTTTATGTATTCTTAAATTCTGGTATGTCTATTCAATAAATGTTGAACTTCTTGGAATTATTCTTTTATATTTTCTTTCATATTTTCCCCCTCTTCTTTTGCTCTACATTCTGGGAAATTTTATCAAATTTAACTTTCACATCATTAATTTGTCCTAAAGAGTGTCCATTCTTTTTAACATTTTTAAAATTACATTTTTAGTTTCCAAGAATTCTTTCCTGCTCTTTTATTGCTCCCATTTAATACCAGTCTGTTATTTTGCTTATGGATTTAATAGATACTAAAATCTGAGGTAGAAAACTCAAATTTATTTAAATTTCTTTCTGGCTTTTGGATGGTTCATTTTTTCTGAAGTCAGCTGTTCTCTGTATTCATCTTGGTCCTTATCTTTCAAGGTGTTGTGTTTCCTCAAAAGTCTGGGGATACAAATTTTGAATGGAGGACTGGGTTAATTGGTGTAGTCATTAGAATGGATTCCCTCAGCAGTTGTACAGGTCCAGCTCCCAGCTGGAGTCTCCTCCAACTAGGCAACTGTGGAAGTTCTGTGCAAAAAAGCACAATATGGCACTTAACAGACCCCACTTGAGGATATGCAGACATGAAGAAGGAAGACAGGCAGGTAGGGGACACGCTACCCTCCACAACCTGATTGACAAAATAGAAAGGCCTTGACATAATATAATTCCTTCCAGATTTTCTTTTCCCCCTCAGATCTACTGTAGGCTTTTGTTGTTGTTGTTGTTGTTGTTACATATCCCCCCCTTTCTGCTTGCTCTTGCTGTGTGTTCATTTTTTTTGTGTGTGTTCTTCTATGTCTGCTTTTGTCTCCCCCCATTGCAGCGATGCGCCGAGTCAGCTCACCACGCAGGCGGCTTGCCCTGCTCGTGGGCGGCTCTGCTCCGTTCGTGGGCGGCTCTGCTCCATTCGCGGGTGACTTGCCCTGCCCGTGGCGGCTTTGCCCTGCCTGTGGCAGCTTTTTGCCCTGCCCACGGTGGCTCTGCCCTGCCAATGGAGGCTTGCCCTCTCAAGGTGGTCTGCCCGCTCGAAGAGGTCCCTGGGAACCGAACCCGGGGCCTCCCATGTGGTGAACTGGCACCCTATCCACCGGGCTACAGCCGGCCCCCTGTTGTAGGCTTTTAATATTGTTCAGTTACTTCAAGTTCAGTTCTGATGATTCCTCACGCCCTTTTATCCCCTCAACGACTACTCATTAGGTATTTGGTTAACTTGCTTTAGAGAGCAATTCTCTGGTTTATCCTTGGGTCAAACACTGCCTCTGGCCTAGCTATTTAGAATTTCCTTCTTTAATCAATACAGGCTCTCTCTTGCTCTTTGTGTTATTATTGACACTAACTTGACTTTTCTCAAAGTCTGATTTTGCCTTTCCAATACTGTTCTTCATTGTTTGTTTGGGCTATGGTTTCCTCTATTTTGTCAATCTGATTCTGTGTTCTAACATATCAGAAACATGCACAATTTCTGGTCACTAAAGTGCTATCCTTTCCTGTTTTCTAGTGCTATTATTGACTTATTCTTTTTCATATATACAAGAATAGATTAATAGGTCTATAGATAGGAAAGAAGGAATGGAGGGAGTGAGGAGGGGATTCATCCAAAAGCCAAGCAACCACAAGGATTGCCAACAAGCCAGAACCAGAACACTATAGGCTCCAGGAGAAAGCAAAGACTGGCAATACCTTGATGGACTTCTAGCTTCCAAAAGTGTGAGCCAAAAAATTCCTTTTTATTTTTTATATAACCATGGTAAGTTACGTTACTAGATTTGTCCAAAATCTTCACTCAATCAATATCTGACAAGTAATTTTAAGCTTATATCCTAAAGGCTTAATTTGTATGATATATTTATTTATATGTTCTAAATAACTGGACAATAATTCTCTAAGTAAAACTTTCATGTTGCTAATCTCTGTAAAAAGTTTAGCCATGACTGGGGACCATCAGTCATGGAAATTTTTAAATAATGCTTAGAACACTCCATGATCCAATTAAGATTTTTACTTCTCTAGTGGTCATAGGCAGCTATTGAGATGAAGGGACTGTGCTTATTTAACATGATACAATTACCGAGAAAGAACCTGGAAAATCATAGTACAGTAAGTATATGTTTATTGATTTATGGGGGTTGATTTAATTAGTTTAGATGATACTAACTTCCAGAACTAACACTGTTATTTGGGTTAGCAGAGATAAATAGAATTGTAATAAATGGTAATAAATGCCATTTAATATTTTACAGGTATCTAGTAAAATGAGCAAAAAACAATGGGCATAGAAAGAAAAGTCTCTTTACCCTCCTTAACTGTTTACCTCTCCAGCTCTCCAAATAGCTAACTGTGTCAGTCTTCATTTTCTTTCCTTACTCCCCTTCATTCTTCATCAAGTATCATCTAAAAGGTATTGTGGTTATATTCACATACTACTTACATAATAAGAGTGGTCTGAGGTATTGAATGATAATCTATAAGACTGGGTTTTGCAGGAAATAGTTGGCAAACTCAAAAGGGATGACTAAAGAGAATAAAAACACTATTTACAAGACATTTAACAAAATTCAGCATCCTTTCTTGATTAAAAAAAAAACACTTAAAAAACTAGTAATAGAAGGAAATTTTTTCAACATGATGAAAGGCATATATGAAAAACCAGCTGCTAACATCATAGTCAATGGTGAAAGACTGAAAGCTTTCTAAGCGCTGGAACAAGACAAGGATGCAAACTGTCACCACTGTTATTCAACATAGTACTGGAAGTTCTAGCGAAAGTAATTAGGCAAGAAAATGAAATAAATGGCATCCAAATTGGAAAAGATGAAGTAAAACTTCTACTATTTGCAGATGACATAATCCTATATACAGAAAGTCCTGAAAAAACTACAACAAACTTACCAGAGCTAATAAACAAATTCAATAAAGTGGCAGGGCACAAGAACAGCAAACAAAAATCAGTAGTGTTTCTATACAATAGTAATAGGGAATCTAAAAAGGAACTCAAGAAAAGAAATTCCACTTAAGATAGCAACTAAAAAGAATCAAATATCTCAGAATAAATTTAACCAAGGATGTAAAGGACTTATACACAGAAAACTACAAAACTTTGCTACAATAAATAAAAAAAAGATCTAAATAAATGGAAGTACATCTGTGCTCATGGATTGGGAGACTAAATATTGGCAAGATGTCAATTCTACCCAAAAATGATTTACAGATTCAATGCAGTCCCAATCAAAATTCCAAAAGCCTACTTTGCAGAAATGGAAAAGCCAATCATCAAATCTATTTGGAAGGGTAAGGGGCTCTGTGTGGCCAAAACTATCTTTTAAAAAAATGAAGTTGGAAGACTCATACTTCCTGTCTTTAAAACTTATTACAGTTTGCTTGGTGCCAATTGCTGACTGCCGCAGTCCCTGCTTGGTGCTTGCTTGTTCCCTCCTCAGCTCAGGGATGATTGGCCAGAAGACCCTCTATTCTTTCTTCTCCCTGAGCCTCGCCTAGAAGTGACACTCTGGCAGCCTGAGCCGGAGGACCCGGGGACCAGCATGGTGGCAGTTTGTATTAGGTCTGCACCTCCATCTTTGATCTTGTTAGAGATGCTGTTTTGCTGTTAACTAGGTTAAAGAGTTAAACCTGCCATGAGTTTGGTAATAGAAGATTGTTGATGTTTAAAGGGAAAAAAAACTTATTACAAAGCTATAGTGCTCAAACCAGTATGTTACTGGTTCAAGGGTAGATATATAGACCAATGGAATAGAATTGAGAGTTCAGGAGACCTTCACTTCTACAGTCAATTGATTTTTGACAAGGCTGCCAAGTAAACTCAATCCGGAAAGAACAGTATCTTCAACAAATGCTGCTGGGAGAACTAGATATCCATATGCAGAAGAATGAAGGATGACCTCTATCACACACCACATAAAAAAAATTCACTCAAAATGGATCAAAGATCTAAATATAAGAACTAGGACTATAAAACTCTTAGAAGAAAATGTAGTGAAGTATCTTTAGGATCTTGTGTTAGGCAATGGTTTCTTAGACTTCACACCCAAAGCACAAGCAACAATAAATAAATAAATAAATAAATAAATAAATAAATAAATAAATAAATGGGACCTCACCAAAATTT
>PVKH010020713.1:0-14441 GCA_004027955.1 Chaetophractus vellerosus | reverse complement strand
TAAGTTGACTTATGTCACTTTAAAAAAAACCTATAAGATTTCCCATCACACTGCAAGTAAAATTTAAAATGTCTGCAAAAGCCTCCATATCACAAATGATCTTCCCCTTCTCCTTAATCTTATGAACTTCCCCCTTTTTATTGTGTATTTCATGTTCCCTTTGGAGTAGCCACACTGTGGTCCTCACATTTCCCTATACGCATTAGTTCTGATGCTGACTGAATTTCCTGAAATTCCCTACACCCAGATAACTGCATCGGTCTTTTTTCACTCTCTTTCTCATAAGATCACCCCTTACCATCTTATTTAAAATTTCACCTGTCCCCATCCCCATAAGTGCCACATTTGTTTTCCATAGCATTTATCCCATATTACATGCTCCATGTTTTGCTTCTGACTTTGTTTCTTCTCTGATTTCCTCCACAATGAAAGCTCTATGAGCAGAGGTTTTTATTTAATTTGATCAATTTGGGATCCCCAGCACCTAGAACAGTGTTTCAAGAAATGCATTTGAAAGGAGAAATTTTACAGGTGTTGAAACTGGGACACAGAGAAATTACAGAACTTCTTCATGATCAGTCAACAGGTGAAAGTCCAAGCTCACATTGGAACTCACACAGTCTGACTTCAGAGTTCACACACTTCATCACCATTCTAAAATACGACAGTTTTTCTAAAAAATTTATTACTCATTAGTGAAAAATAGAATAATTGCTTTATTTAAAAACAAAACAAAGATAACAAAGGTCATTGATAGGTATATATTGCTGGCAGGGGTTCTCTGATAGGTATATATTCTACAGCTGCCTAAGAAAACAGTGTGACTGTGGCAATACCACCTAAATTTTGTCAAACATACAAGTATTTACAGAAAGAAAGAATGCTGTAAAGGAAGGAAAGATTTAACAGGTTGTGCAATTGAGCTGTGGAGAGAACTACTTTAGTCAGGGACAGGTTGTCCTTGTGCTGTAAAGATATTCACAAGCAGTTGTCTAAACAAAGAGAAAAGTATCAAACTTGGATGTAAAATTGCAGACTTTCAATGAGAGGATTTGTGGGTGGATCTTTTCCAGGAGGTAATCTCAGAACCCAGATTTATTCTATGTTGTTGCTCTGCTACCTCCCAAGAAGTTTTTTCTTTCTGCATGGTTAAGGAGTTTCACCTAGCACTCTGTCCACATTTCAGTATCAAGGAAATGTGGTATTTGCACATTGTGAAAAGAGATCCTTCATTTTTGTCAAGTGGAATATTTTTAGGGAAAAATTTGTTTTCCTGAATAGATATAGTGTTGTTCAGGTTATCCACTTTTCTGGTTTGATCATAATAAAGTAATTTTCCATTTCATCTAAATTATTAAATTTAATGTTTAATTAAAAGGATGTTTAGGGGCCGGCCATATAGCCCAGTGGATAGGGTGCTGGTATACCACATGGGAGGCCCCGGGTTCGGTTCCTGAGGACCTCTCCTAGTGGGCAGACCACCTTGAGAAGGGCAAGCTGCCATGGGTGGGCAGAGCTGCTGTGGGCAGGGCAAAAAGCTGCCACAGACAGGGCAAAGCTGCCATGGGCAGGGCAGGTAGCCCACGAATGGAGCACAGCCAGCCACCCATGAACTGAAGCAGAGCCGGCCATGAATGGAAACAGAAGCCACCCACAAGTGGGGCAAATCCACCTGAATAGTGACCTGTCTCAGTGCATCACTGCAATGGGGGGAGACAAATTGCACAAAGAATAACAATATCAATATTTATTAATGGATATTCAACACGGATCAGTTCTGGATAGTCATAGGCATAATGCTGACTCAATTTATCTACGTATGTAATATGCTGCTTTGGAGTGCTGACTGTTTTCTTTGTAAGTATTCTAGAACATGTAAACAATATTAACTAAAAACAAGCCATCTTATTCCCTATTTTCTAGGATCAGATAGATATGGGCTAAATCCCAGCATGCTTTTTAAGGGTACAATGCTAAAAATGCATTTTACTTATGATCAATTTGTCTCAAACAATTTTTTAAATGCCCTTCTAACATCTTTGTTCCTCAAACTTTAGATGATGAGATTCATCATGGGGATTACAATAGTGTAAAATATAGACACGATCATATCATGGTCCAAAGTGTTGCTGGAACTTGGCCTCACATACATGAAAAGGATTGTCCCATGAAAAATTGACACTCCAGTTAGGTGAGAGCCACAGGTGGAAAAGACTATTGGCCTCCCTTCAGCAGAATGCATCCTCAGAATGGCATAGGAGATCAGGACAATCAGTATAGCAATTATCTCAATAGAACCCATAAAGTAAGAGAGTAGAAGCCTGTTGGTGTGAGTGTCAGAACAAGAAATAGCGAGAAGTGGAGGGATGTCACAAAACACATGTTTAATTTCATTGGATACACAGAATGATAGGCTAATAGTGGCCACAGTGTGTATAGTAGCATGAAAAATGTCACCAACATAGGAAGCAATAATGAGAGGCACAGAAACTTGGGGTGACATGTTAACTGAATACAGAAGTGGATTGTAGATTGCTGCGTAGTAATCATAAGCCATTGCAGCCAAGATAAAACTCTCTGTAGTCCCTAATGTAGCAAAGAGAAGTATCTGTGTTGCACAATCAAGAAATGAAATGGCTTTATCCAGTGCCTGGAAATTGACCAACATTTTGGGGGTAACAACTGAAGAATAGCAGGCATCCAAGAATGACACCACTCTCAGAAAACAGAACATGGGGTTGTGGAGCTGGGAATCCCTAATGACCTATAAAACCAGTCCCAAATTTCCTATCAGAGTAAAAAGATAGATTGAAGAAAGATAGGAGACCTTCAGCTCAAAATCATTCATGAAGCCCATCAATATAAACACGGTGACATCATTCCCATTCTTCAACTGAATGCTGTGAGACTCCATATCTGATGGCAACCCTGACATTTGAATTAATATTTATAGGTCCACAGGGCAATATTCCTTTTAAAGAGAGTCAACCCAATTATACTTTCATGTTTATTTTTGTGTATTTCATGTTTATATTTCATGATATCCTGGGCAGTGTTGCAATAGGCAATAACAAAGAATTTAGGCACAAGAGAACACACTTCTCTGTATACTCAAAAAGAAGAAATTGTTTCCTATACTTTTTGCCTAAAAGAATCACTTGAAAAAATGTCAGTCTGTGTGGTTTCTTTTCCAGCTAATTTATGTTAAATATTCTACTGCTCATTTTTGTTGCATCATATTACAATTCACAAAGACAAATGAATATTGTGATTTTAACATCAAAAAATGTTGTTATAGAAGAATGTACACATCTGAATGCTAAACCTAAATATAGTATAATATACATGAAATATCTTTCCTTAATGATCATAATTATAAATGGGAGGTCACATTTAAATCACAAGAATTTGGTAACTTTAAATGAGAAAAAATATGAAAATTATTTAATTTAAAATATTTACAGATTACTTTAAAAAGGATCACTTCAACTTACATTTAAACTTGTCTGACAGGGCTTTCTTTTCACACTACACCATTTTGTGCTCATTCTTGTCAATGATCACTTTCCAGTAGTCCTTCAGGAGCAGCAGAAGGTATTCTGGAGGTAGCTGCACCTTGTGGGCCATCAAAAAGGATACAATACCTGTACTCCAGTTTCCTTTCTTCAAATACATATCAACAAATTGTAATTTATGCTTTTGCAGCTTGTTGTACTATTTTTATTGTTGTTTAATTTTTAACTTAATGACAATAGACAGTGTTTCTCTATTTATATTCTCACTATTCCAGCAATGCCCTTGGTTGGAATTTCAAAACATAGTTCTGTGAATAAGGAATCATGACCATTTTGTTAGTATATTATAGTCACTAAAATAACTGTGAATTTAATATCATCTACTAGTACTAATAAAACTGTTTCTAAAAGCTACTGCTAAAAGGATTAAACCATGGTATTAAATCACAAAGAAGTGTTTGAATTCCACTATTTCCCCCTATGCCATCAGATTGCTTCTCATTCAGTGGAGTGTGAAGAACCAATAATGAATGACAAATCAAAACAAAAAGCAAAACTTAAGTGGCATCTCTATATTATCTGAAAGTCTTAGTGATTGAATACAAGTAAATTCAGTACCAGTGTTGTAACATTTGTTTTTGGTTCAACATGTTATGAACCAAAATATTTGACCCATATTTAATTAATTGGCCTCTGTATTTTCCAAGGTTTATAGGTTGTGCTGCATTCAGTAACATATAAATTATTTATTTTTATGACATGAAATACCATAATATATTGTCATATTGAGATGTTCATATATCAAGAAGAGACTGAGAAAATTTGCTTAAAATCACTGTAATGAGAAGAAAGTCACATAGCTTTGTTTTCACCAAAAGACACATACTGATTTTTTGTTGTTATTACATATCCCCCCCTTTCTGCTTGTTCATGCTGTGTTCATTTTTGTGTTCTTCTGTGTCTGTTTTGTCTCCCCCCATTGTGGAGACACACTGAGTCAGCTCACCGTGCAGGCAGCTTGCCCTGCTTGTGGGTGGCTCTGCTCTGCTCATGGGTGGCTCTGCTCTGTTTGCAGGTGACTTGTCCTGCCCATGGTGGCTTTGCCGGCCCATGGCAGCTTTTTGCCCTGCCCACAGTGGTTCTGCCCCACCCACGGTGGCTTGCCCTCTCAAAGCTGTCTGTCCACTCAGAGAGGCCCCAGAAATCAAACCTGGGGGGGCCTCCAATACAGTGAACCAGTGCCCTATCCACTGGGTTACAGCCAGCCCCCCTCATTTTTTTAATACATAGAATAAATAGATTTGTGAATATAACTTTACAGAACAAAAAAGTTCAGTTGTTCTTAGATAATTCTACAATGAAAATATAATATTAAACTAAATTCCCATTTTTGAGTAAATTCATACTTCACCCATATTTCTTAAACACTTACACATGCATAACAAAGTTTATAATTTCTAAAATAGTCAAAATAGCAAATGGTATCAATTAATAATATCATTATTTATTAGTATTTTTTGTGATATAAAAATATATCTGTTATGAAAATTCCCTTCTTTTTTCCTCTTTTTCCTCACCTATTCTCTCACATTCCTCTTTCTCTCTCCTTCTTTCTCTCTTTCATTTACCTCTCCCCTATCTATCTTTTACAAGTATGCATGGAATATATTTAAAAATATTTGTTGCAGAGGGTCAAGGATAAAATAGTAATTAGGAAGATAGCAAGAAGTACAGCAAAATAAATAAAAATATGCATTGGACATTGAATTGACTTAAAACCAGAAGCTAAATATTTCCTTAAGTTATATTTATGTTTATCATATGATACTATATATATACTAATTTATCAATGTATCATGGTTAAACCCAATGAAGCACAATATTGTATTTATAAGGAACCAACAAATGCATTTCTAGCACCACATTCTGTTTCTGAACATCTCAACAAAACAATAATATATTTCGCATAAATTGTCCTGATGTTTTTGACAATGTAATATTCTGACATCTTTTGGTGTCTCTGATTTAGTTTTTTAAAGGGAGGTGTTAGCTTTCAAATGAAGGTGTATCTTCTATTAAAATGCCCCCACTAAAGAAATTCTCTACAATATTTTAAGAATCTGGATATAGGGGCCAGCTTGATAGCCCAGTGGATAGGGTGCCGGCATACCACATGGGAGGCCCCAGGTTCGATCCCCAGGGACCTCTCCTAGCGGGCAGACCGCCTTGAGAATGGCAAGCCACCATGGGCGGGCCTGAGCCACCGTGGGCAGGGCAAAAGCTGCCACAGGCAGGACAGGTTGCCCACAAATGGAGCACAGCCAGCCACCTGCGAACTGAGAGCCGGCCGTGAATGAAAGCAGAAGCCGCCCACAAGTGGGGAAAGCCGCGCCTGCGCGGTGACCACTCTTGGCGCGTCGCCGCAGCGGGGGGAAGGGGAGATATGTAATAAAATAAATAAATCTTTAAAAAAAAAAGAATCTGGAAATCTGGATATATTATAGAAAAAAATCTGCATGTAGCTTAGCCATCTGCTTCAAACAGGTAGTTATGTTAATTAATATTTAAGTACTATTTAAATAGTTGTCTTTATGTGTACCTGAATTCACACTAAGAAAAGATAGCAGACAGACAGAAAGAAAAAGAGAACCTGAAATTTGGGGGTAGGTTGGGGAGGTACAGGTAATTGAATCCTGGACCTTGTATATGGGAAGCAGGGGCCCAAACACCGAGCTACACCACTTCCCAAAATCTCATTCTATAAGTGCGCTGTCTTAAGGCTGAGTGCCTGACAACACACTGATTATTCTCTGGATCCCTTCTCTTAGGAGGTACTAGGAATCTAGCCACAGATCTAGTATATGTGAGGCAGGCGTTTCTCCATGGAGTTACACCCACTCTACCTGAATTCTTTTAAAAAATGATTAATCTGAAACGTTCAAACAAAATCATTTCCTTAACTCAAATAGTCAGAAAATAAAGTAGCAGATGACCATGAGCACAGTTATACAAACACCAAGGTATGAAGAAGGAAAGCTATGATAGCAGCTACCACATATTATTGAGGGGTTACTAGGGTTTAGGATTTTTTGTACAACACCTTTTATAATGTACATAGTAACATGCACACTAAATAATTTAGTGCAGATGAGAAAACTAATACCCTGTGGACTTTAACTCAACCAAAGCCTTATTCTTAGTCACTAGCAGAACAAGGATTCAAGCCAAGATTTCTCTGACTCCACACTCTAAGCTGTTTATACTCTATCTTACTGCAATCTTATTGTGACATGCCAAAATTTTAGAATCTTGTAGTGTGGTAACAATACAAAAATATACACATATACTGAAGTTCTTTTTAAAGCAATCAACCTAAAATATACCATGGAATTAAAGCAAAAAAACAATAATCTAAAGCAGATTCTAGATCAATTATCTAACTGTTAAAATAAGTTTAAAATACATTTATATTCCTTTTTCAGAAAAAAATTATTACCTAAAATTGGCATATACCAAATGAACAATGGAAAGTTAATAATCTCTCCATATAAAATTTTAGTTTATTTTAAAATATAGTCCTTTATTTCTATAGTCCCTATTCTGATTATTACCTTCAATCAAGAACATTAAAGCCAATATTTCACCAATATTACATTTCTAAACTTCATGTCACTAGCATTTCTGAGATAAGGAATTATGGTAAATTAAGAGCCAATAAAACCCTTTATTAAATCCTAGCTTTAGGAAAGCAGATATAGCTCAAGAGATTGGGCTCCCATCTACCACATAGGAGGACCAGCGTTTGATTCCTGGGGCTTCCTGGTGAAACGCAAGCTTGCCCACACAAGAGTGCTGGCCCACATGGAGTGCTGGCCTGCACAAAGAGCTAGAGCAACAAGATGATGCAATTAAAAGAGACAAACAAGAGAGACAATTAGAGACACAGCAGACTAGGGAGCTGATGTGGTGCAAGAGATTGAATGCCTCTGTCCCCTCCAGAAGGTCTCAGTATCAGTTCCCTGTGTCATGTAATGAGAAGACAAGCAAATATAGAAGAACACACAGGGAGCAGACAGCAAGTGCCAAACGATGAGGGGAGGGGAGATATGTAAATAAATAAATCTTTAAATTCTAGCTTTGCCCTGAATGACAGTTGAGGAAATCTAACTCCATGCTTCTTAAACAAAGAATAACTTAAGATTGACAAAAATTTTCAGGCATATCAAGTTCAATTTAATGAACACAGTGTCACTATAGAGTACTTTTATATGAGATGAATTAAAATATTTTTATCATATTAAATTTTGGATTTTCATGAAGGATGCTTACAAGTTAAATATGACTTCCATTTAATTTATGTAAAACAAAATAGAGTTACAGAATTTTTTTTCAACAAAGAATGGAGCAATGAACAGGTCCCCAAACCCAAAGCTAAATCTTTCCTTTTAAGTTCTATGTATGCTTATCCTATGATACTAGTATATACTAAAATATCATTCTATTGATATTATATAGTGATAAACATTTATGTAAAAAAATTATTTCAAAGCATAACCTATGCCAGAATTTATAATTGTTTAATAAAATTCAATATTCTTTTATATAAATTAAGTGATAAACTTCTAAGTCTTATGGAAGATAGTTTAAGCTCATTAAGAATTTCATGGAGGGGCTGGCTCGATAGCCCAGTGGATAGGGTGCCAGCATACCACATGGGAGGCCCTGGGTTCGATTCCCGGGGACCTCTCCTAGCGGGCAGACAACCTTGAGAATGGCAAGCTGCCATGGGCGGGCCGGAGCCACCGTGGGCAGGACAAGAAGCTGCCACGGACAGGGCAAGAGCCACCATGGGCAGGGCAGGTCGCCCACGGATGGAGCGCAGCCAGCCACCCACAAACTGAAGCAAGTGCCAGCCGTGAACGGACACAGAGACCGCCCACAAGCGGGGAAAGCCGCGCCTGCGCAGTGACCACTCTTGGCGCGTCGCCGCAGTGGGGGGAAGGGGAGATATGTAATAAAATAAATAAATCTTTAAAAAAAAACAGAATTTCATGGAGGAAATATGAATATTTTAAACTTATATATATAAAGTATTTGCAGCAGAGATGGGACAGTAGATAGGTAATAATGTACTATGTGATATAACATTAGGACACTAGATGCCTGAGTTCAAGGTCACACATCTTGTGTTTTGTACTGTCTTCCCTTGTCCTGGGGATCCCATATAGTAACCTATAAATAAATACTTGGCTATGTTAATAAGAAATTTGGAGAATTTTTTGGAAAGTACTTTTAGGTTAGGCACCAAACCCAGATTATTATAATTTAGCAAATAAGGTATTTTGGCCACAGAATCAGAATTAAAATGAAAGAAGAAATAAATATGATCCTAATAAGCAGCCCAAATGGAAGCACTGATCAGTTAATTAAAGCATCCCCAAATTATTCTATAAGTTCAACATAACCCTAAGCTATTTTTTCATTAATAGCAAAGCTGAGTCTTCAATTTACATGAAATATAAGATTATGCTATTCAAAACAAAATTTTTAAAGAAGAATAAATTTGGAGTACTCACAAACTGATATCAGGATGTACCGATATGTTAATTAATCAACAGAATATATTTTTGAAAAGATAAATACCTAGATAAATGCAAACATTTAGAAGGTTCAGAAAAAGATTCACACATAATTGATCAATTTATTTTTGACAAATGTGCTAAAGAATATCCATGGAGGAACTATAATCTTTTTTTTAATGGTGCTGACAAAATTTAATATTCTTTTGCCAAAATAAGGAGATATTAGCTCTTCATTTGGAGGATATATAAAACATCTTTCAAAACAGAATTTAGACAATTTAATATGAAGCATAATCCTATAAAAGTTCTAAAGAAAAGATAGCGCTGCTTCTGTGTGACCATGGGCTAGTCCCATTATTTTGATTAAATGCAAAATTCATGAACCATATGAGATAACTATATATATTGCACTAGATCATAATAAAATCTGTTCTGTGAAAGACACTGTTGAGGGAATGAGCAAACCAGTCACAATATGGAGAAAATATTTGATAACCAGCTTCTTAACAAAAAGTATGTATCCATAATACACTAACTCTCCAACTCAATAATATGAAAATGAAAGGAAATGAAGACAATTAAAAATGTGCAAAAACTTGTACACACTTCACCAAAAAAGATACACAGATGACATATAAGCCCATGTAGAGATATTCTGTATCACTTGTCATAGGAAAATAAAATTTAAAGCCGAGTATGATCTCATACAAATGTTAAAATGGCTAAATTAATATGTATAATAGTAACTAAAGATACAAAGCACTTACAAGAATGCAGAGCAATTTAAACTCTCAACAGTTATTTGTAGAATATGAATGATGCAGTCACTTTAGGAAACAATCCTACAGTTTCTAATAAAGTGAAATCAATTACTCAATGATCCAGCAATCTCACTTTTTGTTAATTATGCCCCCACCAAATGAAAGCAAATGTCCACATAGAGAGCTCTATGACAATATTTACAATGCAAAATTGGACATAATCCACCTTTCCATCAACTAGTGAATGGGCAAGCTAAGTGAGATACCTGTGTACAAAGGAATTCAATTCAGTAATAAAAAGGAACAAACTCCTAATATATTCATGTACACAGATGAATCTCAAATGCATCATGCTGAGTGGAATAAGCCAAACTCAAAATGTTACATACAATGGGATTCCACTTGAATCACATTCTGGATAGAACAAAATTATAACAATGGAGAAAACATCTGTGGTGGCCATAAAAGTGGGGAACGTGAGGTATTTGATTGCAGAGCGTATAAGGGGTCATTTAAAGTGTTGGAAACGTTCCATAACTTGATTGTTGTTGCCCAAGTATACTCAATTTTAAAAATTCAAATAAGTGGCACATGTAAATGGTGTAATTATGCATTTATTTAAAATATCCCTAATTTCAAAGCTACCTGTTACATAAATTAATCTTTGCTTCAGTATAAGAGTTAGCTTTATAGGGAAGATAGTGACTGGAAGACAACTAGTGTTGCCAATATTTACTTCCTAGTCTTGGTCTTGTTTATAGGAATTTTGCAGGATATAAAATTTCATTCAGGTTTATACTTCTAATACTTGGACCTGTCGGTATGTGCATTATCTTTACAAATTTTAAAAAGGAAAACAAATTTATTTTGTTTCACATTTTCTAATAAATTCTATAAACCCTTGCTCCTTAGGTGCTCTTTGAATCAGACATCATCTTACCGATTCCATCAAAAATAAAAAGTATATTCTTTTTTGTCGTGTATTCATTTTAAATTTCTGTGACTCAAGGCTTTACATTTTGAAAATTATAGCTTAGCACTTTTAAGATCTGTTAGCTTCCCTCAAATGTTAATTATCTGTCTTATTTTAAATTGATTTTTCTTCATATCTGTCCTTTCCATTTTTTTCTTTCCTTAACTGCACTTTTTATGTTACTACCCCCATTCTATTTTAAAATTAGTATTAATTTCTGTTTTTCTTCATTTTATTTTTAATCCTTTCTGAGTTCTTTTAAACATGTTTTCATATCCTCCTTATGTCTATCAATATCATTTCAGGTTATCATCAATTTCTTGAAGCTTTAATAATCATTTCAATTTTTTATTATTGTAACTTTATTATTTTATTTACCTTACTTATTATTTATAATTATGGTATTTGTATTAGTCTGCCAAGAATTTATATCTTATTCCCCTCAAACACAGTTATTCATAATTAAACAGACTAGAAATATAATGAATTTAGATCATGTAATATGATCTATGTGCTAGATTCTTCAGGAAATGTATTGTGATGTAACATTACAATCTTTTATCATATTTCCAAATTTTTGCAATATACTATGGGTTAATTTGAATGATTAGGAAACTGGTCCCAAAGAAATGCAGTGCTAACCAATGTCTGAGCTTATTACATGTATTTATGCTTCATATCTTAAAATTTCTTATATAGCATTAAAATATATGTGAATATTTTCTAAGCTTCGTTTTCAATGAGAGGTCAAAGAATTCTAGTGATTTTTAAAAAAATATTAACATTTTGTGCATCATTCCAGAACCATTTACTTTTATTATTGAATAAATCATCACTGATATTTAGGAGCAGAAGATAATTGGATCGTATTCCCTTGGGGCACCTCTTTTGGGTTACAGTAGTTGTGTGAATAGATGTAAACAATCTAAATATAACATAATTAAAGTGTAAATTAAATATTCATTTGTTATTCCACAGGTAAGATGAAATTTTAGATATTTTGCCAAAGATTTTAAGAGAAAGCGTGTACATTATCAAGTTCAAATATGCTATGAAATCCCTGGTGCTAATGTTTTAGTTCTTGCCTATTGCCTGGGTTCTTAGGAACTATCCATACTAACCAGATTCATGTAGATTTCTACATACTTTTTGGAACCCCATGACTGTTTGAAAATAATAAAGAATAAAGAACATGTAAAGTTTATATTTGTAGTGCTAAATAAGAGTACTGCAATTTGGTTGGATGCTTTCATTGACCGATGGAGGAAGGCATTCCAGTTCAAATGAAGAGCAAGGGAAGTAGAGTATAAAGTGAAACAGTTATGAAAATTTATCAATAGATGGCAAGAAAACTTGAACTCACTGTTTACTTAATTTTGTTATAATGAGGAATATAGCAATAATTATTTCAAGCTTATTTTTCCAGCTATGAAGTCTAGAATGCTTTTCAGATTGCTAGTGTTTCATATTCTCTTAATGGTAGTCTCTTTTATGCACAGTCGCTTTATATTTTCTTCATGGATTTGAAAATATCTGTAAGCCTTAAGAATCATGTTTTGTTTTCTTACAATATGTGGGCAAGTAGTTGTTGCAAAATAAAGCCATGGTAAAACAGGAAGTAATATATAACTGTTGGGAATACATGCACATGAAAGGAGACCTGGAATTCAGTCTTAGCTCTGGCATGTATTAACTGAGAAAGTAGCAACAATGATTCCATTCATATAGCAAGCATTCAATAAATGATAGATTTTATTTCTCTTCTTCTTTGCAAACTTTGTTAAGTTCTAATGTTGAAACCAAAATATCTGAGTTTTCTGTTTTTTATTAAAATAATATTTATGGAAGCTACTTTAAATTAATTACTAAAAGTTGATCCCTTATTATTAAATTCTTTAATAATCACAATCACTTTCTCTATAACTTCTGTGTCCTTTCAATATGTTGTAATATTTATTTGAAAGGTTGTTTAAGAAAGTGTGTTTTGGCCTAAGGTGGCTGGTGTTCATAAAATCTGAGTGGAAATATGTAGGACAAGATTTGAATGGACATGGAAATTGGTAGATGGGTTAGTGGAAGTAAATTTCCCTTGTTGCTAACTGTAATTCAATAAACTTATTTAAAGATGAAAATTGTCTTAAGTAACTAGTTTATAGGATTATAAATGGTTATAAAAGACTATAGGAAATTACAGTTGGTAGGAAGTATGTAAATGTGTTTTATAAACAGAGATTTCAATGTAAGTAGCTGATTCTGGGAAATTATTATTAGGTAAAAATCTATAAATTGATATTGATAACAAAACTTTATAGCAGAAAACCCTGTTGGAAGCCATCTCAAACTATTATGACCTGTGCTAACTAAGATTGGTTTACCTAATGGTGTACTGGTGCAAAATGAAAATTGGACTTTCTTTCTCTGTTAAAGTAACACATTTTTCTTAAATGGTTGGTCTGTTTTGAGTGGAAGGATATAAAAGTTCTCTAGAGACAATTGATATATATATATATATATATAGACACACATATATATGAATTTTTGCTTTATCAGAATGGCTTCATCTTATACTTAATGGATTAAAAAATAGAAGAGCCACTGCTATTTTGGAGGTTAAGTCTCTTCCAAAATATTCTACTAAATTATTTGTCACTGTGATAAATAAAAGCCCACTTAAATATAATGTTCAGACCTGACAACTTTTAATATTCTAATAAAAACATTAAGGATCTCTTTAAATGCAGACTTTTACAAAAGAATTTGTCCTTTCACCATGTAAAAAGTGAGGTGCTTAAATATATACAGTTATGAAAATTAACATTCCCAATATATTTAAATGTAAATACACAATGGAAAACATATTCAAAACCTGAAAAATATAATACCTGCATAAAGTGTGAATAAGTTTAATTGGGATGTTATTTTGACAATGTTTTAAATTTTAGTCATATTTTATTCTGATTAGAATTTTTCTCAAAGTGTTAAACTTTTGTTGTTTTTTAAAAAACTTGTTTGTATTAAAATACTGTGCAAAATTACAGTTTTTATTTCCTGAGAATATTGCAAATGTATAGGCTTACATTTATTGTACAGGAAAATCATTTAATGATTGCAAAGATCCATATTACATTTACCACACTGATATTTTGAGGAATTACCCTCACTTTTGAAAGTAATATATTCTTAAGTTCAGGTTAGTAATGTTTCAATAAGCATGTAATTATATTAAGGTAGTGATAATAATGGTAATAGGAAGATAACCTTTCCATTTGGGCATCTTAAGTTCTCAGTAAATTTACCAGAAAAATAGTTTTCTTCTGGTAGTGCTGAAATTTCTTTGTTGTGAACAGTATCTTTTTAAAACAGAAAATATAAATTAAAAACTAAATCTGTAACCTACTTTTATTTTTGGGAATTGTATAAAATTATTAAAGGCTTCTAAAGTTCTCACTGTCTATTTTATCCTAATACTGATGTGCATGATAATATTGTTGATTATAGTTTTAGACATTCCTAGAAAAATGTGATGTTATAAAAGCAATAAAAAAATCTATCAGTTACACTGTTTGCTCTGATACTTCTCTAAAAGTGTATGGAGTCACCCCATCTTCAA
>PVKH010020712.1:0-14520 GCA_004027955.1 Chaetophractus vellerosus | reverse complement strand
AAAAAAAAAAAAAAAAAGGAGAAGTGTGAGTTTCAGATTTGCTTCTTTAAAAGATAATTTTGGTTACTGCCTGTGGGATGGAAGAAAGCAGGGTGTATTAGTCAGCCAAAGAGGTGCTGATGCAAAGTACCAGAAATCTGTTGGCTTTTTTAAAGCGTATTAATTTGGAGTAGAAGCTTACAGTTACAAGGCCCTAAAGAGTCCAACTCAAAGTACTATAAGAGATCCTTCTCACCCAAAGTCTATTGCCGTGTGTTGACACAAGATGGTGGGCAATGTCTGCGAGGGTTCAGCCTTCCTCTACCCTCTTAAGGCTCTGTGGTCCCATCTTCTTCCAATCTCAGCTGTAGGCTGGCATAGGGCTCATCTCTTTTCCTCTGGGGCTCGTTCCTTTCCAGGCTCAGCTGCTCTGGTCTCTTCACAAGGTCAGCTGTAAACTATCAGGCTCATCTCTCTTCCCAGGACTGCAGGAACCTCTGTGTATGTTCTCTGTGTGTTACTTCAATGTGAGAGTCTGTTTTATCAGCCCAGGGGGGCTGGGACTCAACGCTTAGTCACATTCTAATGACTTGGTTGAATCAAAGCCCTAATCTTAACATAATTTAATCAGACATCTCAGCTGAATCTAAAGCAATCAAAGGGTTATCATGCCCAGAGGAACAGACCAGTTCACAAACATAATCTGTATCTCTTTGGAATTCATAAATAATATCAAACTGCCACATAGGGCAATTCCCCACCCCCCGCCAGGTGGCTCCTTCATCTGTGTCTGTTCGCTGTGTCTTCTTCTTGTCTTTGCTTGTTGTGTCTGCTCATTGTATCCACTTGTTTTCTTTTTTAGGAGGCACTGGGTACCAAACCTGGGACCTCCCATGTGGGAGGTGGGTTCCCAACCACTTGAGCCACATCTGCTCCCTGCTCATTGTGTCTGTTTGTGCATCTTTCTTACTTTTAGCCAAAGTCTCCCTTGGGATGTTTCTTTGTCTGCTCTGAGACTCAGCTGTAGAAATATAATCTGCAACTGTGACTAGCCCAGTCACAGTCATAACTGATTCATTCATTCCATCCATCAGAACAGCATTTTCATCAGTCCTTCATCTACGAGACCACCTACTTTGACGGTTAGTACTGTGATGAGATTCACTGACATCGGTATCTACAGTCTGATCTGATTCCATATTATCAAGTAAGCTGTATGGATGGCTGTCTGGATCTTTGAGCATAGAACTGATGGAGGATTTGCCACCACATGGTCCACCATGACCTCGACCCCTTGAAACATTTCTGCTTCTTCCTCCTGGGTGTCTCCTGCTGTCCTGCTGATGCTGGCTCTCTCGGTCATCTTCTCCTGCCAATGTCCAATCACTCAGCTCGTCTATATGCTCAGATTCTGTTTCAGAGGGTAAACAGCTCAGATTGTACCATAACTGGAAGTGTAATTAGGTCCCAATGACCTCTGCTGCTTCCACTATAAGACCTAGAACCCTGTACAGAAGAGACAGCACTTTCAGGGGCGTATCCTTTCTCTTTGTCAGGCCATTTGGTGGAAGGAGGTCTGAAACCCATACCAATCTGTCGTAGCTGTTCATCAATCTGTTGGCATTCCATTCTTAGCTGTTCTTTCTTTAGATAAGCAATATGATACTCTAAAGAACTTGCATGTTTCTGATGCTTTCTTTAGTGCCAACAAAAACAAAAGGAACCATCCGGTCTTCTCTAGGTAGTTTATTTTCATTGTCTCCTTTGATTCTCACCGGAACTACACCAGATTTGTCCACTATTTCTTGAATCACTTTGCCAATTTTTCCAATTATTTTTCCAACAGAATTCCTAGGAACCTGAATAAAATCTTCTACAAATTCCAAGAAACCTCTAGTCTTTAAAAAATTTTTTTTCAGCATCAGCACTCTCTCTATAGATTCTAAATGTTCCAGTGTCTTCATCTAGCACAATAGCTATAACTCCAGGAACCGTCCTGGCTTGCGGTATGTTACTACCATGTGGTTCCTATTACCAGGCATATTAAATCTTTTCTCACAACAAATTCTTCATGAAAAACTGCTACAAGTTGTTTTGTGCATTTTAAATGCTTAGTGGCCTCTTCATTTCTAGACATAAGCTTCAACTTTGTGTGGATACCTCACAAATGCATGTCACTTAAAATATTTACTCTCTTCACATTTGCTTCACTGGCAGACAGTATCATGAGCTGTGTGGTTTCTGGATAATAAAAAAGTTCTGGGGGCCGGTCGTATAGCCCAGTGGATAAGGGCACCAGTATACCACATGGGAGGCCCCGGGTTCAGTTCTCCGGGGACCTCTCTGAGCGGGCAGACAGCCTTGAGAAAGGCAAGCCGCCATGGGTGGGGCAAAAGCCGCTGTGGGCAAGGCAAAAAGCCGCCAGGGGCAGGGCGGAGTCCCCACGGGTATGGCAAAGTCACCCTGTGAAACAGGGAGCTGCCGCCCGCCAATCATGGAGCCGAGCAGCGGGCAAAACACGGAGCGGAGCCGCCCGTGAAACGGAATGGAGCCACCCACCAGCGGGGAACGCTGCCTGTGCGGAGGGCCGACTCAGTGCGTTGCCGCAAAGACGGGGGAGACAAGAAGCAGACATAGAAGAACACAGAAGAATGGACACACAGCAAGAACAAGCAGAAAGGGGGGGGGGGTTATGTAACAAACAAAAAACGTTCTGTACGCTTTCTAAAAATCATTATGTGCATTTTCGTTAGCACATGCCTCTCTCAAATCCTCGGGAACATCCACTATACATTTAAAGAAGGTATTTTTTTGACAGTTATTATTATTTTTTTTAGGTACCAGGGCCAGGGATTGAACCTGGGACCTCATAGGTAGGAAGTCAGCATTCAACCACTGAGCCATACTGGCTCCCGAGTTGGTTTTCTTTTTTCTTTTTTTTTTATCATTTTTAGGAGGCACTGGAACCGAATTGTTTTGCATTGTTATAGGTCAAAGTCATTCAGATAAGACTATTTCATTGTAAGTGGCATCATAAGCAGCATATTCAATGATATAAAATTCTCCTCTCACTATTTGAACTTTAGCCAACCACCATCCACATGATTCTTGGCCATTCGCTCTCAAATAAACTGCAACTTCATCTCTTTCAATAATTTCTTTTTTTATATCAGGTGATATAAAATAACCTTGAGGGAATCTTCATGAACATCTTTGATAAATCCCTTGAACCACTGGAGACTTCAGCAAAATGCTTTTCTAAAACATCATCATGCTAGACTCCACAATGTCCACTAAAAACGTGTATAAAGCCCTGTTGGTGCCACGAACCTCCACCATCAGCTCCACCGTGTTGGAACTGCCAGAGGTGGTTTTTGAATCTGTAAAACGGGGGAAATAATACTATCAATTACAGAGTTGTAATGAGAATTAAGTATTGAATACAACAGTGCCTGGCATATAGTAAATGTTCATTCATTTTTGGCTATTATTATGTTATTGGCTATGATTTGAAGCAAATATTCCTTTCCATGTTAAAGAATTATCTTTTTGGTACATACCAAATTTTGAACAATAGGATTGGGAATGAGTGACTGGGGGTGAATTTTACTCTAGAAATTGTTCATTGCATGAATCTTTGCTAGTTAGCATATATGTAATGTACTACTTGCACAATTTAAAAAAATTAATAATTGAATCTATAACTAAACTTAATTACCAAAATCCAGAATGAAAGGGAAGGAAGTAATATATAGCTGAGTAGTTAAGAGCTTGAAATTTAGAGCCAGGGAGTTGTGAATTCAAATGCCAGCTCCATCATTCATTACCAACACTGGGAAACTTAGCTTCTTTAAATCCCAATTTCCTCATCTGTGAAATGGGAATAATAATAGTACTCAGATCATAGGATTGTTGTAAAGACTGAGATAATTTAAGTGATGCAGTGCCTGGCACAAAGTAAATGGTCACTAAGTGGCAGCTATTCCCATTATTTAGAATGGGGGGAAGGGGTCCAGCCCATTTTTGTTTCCAGATGTGGTCAGTATAATCGGAACATTCTTTGGCCAAATAAAAATAATAAACATTTTATAAAAAAGATTTATTTTATTTATTTCTCCCCCCCCCCCATTGTTTGCACTTACTGTGTGCTGTGTCTTTAGGAGGCACCGGGAACTGAACCCAGGACCTCCAATGTGGGAGGGAGGTGCCTAATCACTGGAACCACCTCCGTTCCCTGCTTTGTTGTGTCACTCATGTTTTTTCCTCTTGTGTCTCTTGCTGCGTCAGCTTGCTGTGCCTGCCTGTCACGTCAGCTCCCTTTTAAAATGTTTTAAAATGTTTATTATTGGGAAGCAGATGTGGCTCAGGCAACTGGGCTCCCGCCTACCAAGTGAGAGGTCCGTGGCTCAGTTCCTGGTGCCTTCTAAAGAAGACAGCAAGCTGATGTGAGGGGCAGGTGCGGCAAACTGATACAACAAGATGACGCAACAAGTGACGTGGGGAGGAAAAACATAATGAGAGACAAAACAAAGCAGTGAATGGAGGTGGCTCAAGTGATTAGGTACCTCCCTCCCACATCAGAGGTCTTGGGTTCAACTCCCAGTACCTCCTGCAGAAACAAGTTAGACGAACAAACACAGAAAGTGAAAAACAACAAGGGGGTGGGGAGAAATAAATAAATAAAATAAATCTTAGAAAAAAAATTACCTTCATATTCCAATTTTTTTAAAATTAAAAATTCGAGTGTTGAATTTTATCAAATGTCTTTTCAGCATCCACATACTTTTTCTTATTTGATTTATTGATGGGATGCATTAGCTTATTACTTTTCTTCTTACATCTTAGAGACTTTCCTAATACTAAGACATCCCAGTATTCCTAAGAAAAATCTTATTTAGTTGTGGTTGATCATTCTTTTAATCTACTGTTATATTCATGGATGGACTTTCTTCTAAAGTTCACACATTTTCTTGCCTTCTCAAGAATACACTAACTAGACTTTTTAACTCTATTTGTCTTCTGGACTGTAATACTCAAATTCCTTTAGTTATTATATTTTTTATAGCAATAGCTAGTATTTATTGAGCACTTAGAAAGTGCTCACAACTTCACATAATCCTCACAACTTCCCTAAGGAGTGTGTACTCATTAGGGAATGTGTCAGAAAGGTGAGGGGTCATGGGGCAAAGTCCTTGAGACAACCAGAGCCTGTTCTTTACCGTTATGCTTTCATTCATTCATTCAACAAATATTTGTTAAAAATATCTATGCTATTATCTGTGTTAGGTGCTAGTGAACAGCTTTAAAGAACTCAGAGAGTCCCACTTTAGTGGGGGGAAACGGACAATAAACAAAAGTGGGAATAAACAAGATAAATACAAATTGTGAAGAGTGAGGGGATACATGAAATGGAAATTCTAGAGATGGTGTAGTGACTGGCAATAATAAACACAGGATGGGAGTAGTGGTGGCTGATATGAGATGGAAGAAATGATTGTTGGAGGTGAGGTCAAGGAACTGATAGTCCACATGAATGTTGAATAATGAACACAAGTAGAGCAAAGGAAATGAGCCAAGAGCTAATACTGGGGAGAAATGATCCACCAAAAGGCCCAAGATAACAGTAACTAGGTGGGATATTAAGTAATATGACTAGGGAGTGGATGTAGCTTAGTGGTTGAGTGCTGGCTTCCCACTGTACAAGACCCAGGTTCAATCCCTGGCCCTGGTACCTCAAAAAATATATATATAAATAAATAAATAAAAATAAAATAAAATAAAAGATATGACTAATGGACTTCAAAGAAGCAGGGGAGATTTAGGTAAGACAGATGATGCCCATTGTTTGATTCGATAGGTATTTTAATATTGTAACTTTAAAGGATCTGAATCTGTTCATAAAGTGTTGAGTGATGGGAGAATTAAGTGTTATATTCCTCCTGTGATTTGTGTTTATATCCAATCAAGGCATCTCCTTTTTTTGAACAAAAGAAGAGCGCACCCACTTAAGTCTACTGCTAAGTCTATGCTGTGACCACAAACATGTACTCACATGAGACTCCAAAATGAAATCGCTAAGACAGTTTGTTTGAAATCGGTAAATTTTTAATTTTCTAATTTCATTGGGCCAGCATAAGGTAGGATTTATGCTTTTGAACCGAAATGAAAAAAATAAGTAAGGATATCCAGCGTATGCTAGTCGTGAGAACCTCTCTTCTTTCAGGGCAAGGGTAAACAGCAGGCCGCCAGTTGGGGAAATCAAGGTAGAACAGATCCCTCTAACACCTCTCCCCAGGAGCTGATAGAGCCCAGGCCATTTGCTTTCACGGAAAAATTGCTGTGTCGTACCCATTCAAATTTCTCCCAGCAAATCACCGTGGCCAACGGCCAGCTCCTTTCTCTCTCATTGGTTAACTGGAAACCACAGACACTTCAGGTCTCCGCCCCTCAGCCCTGAGCCAATAAGAAAGATTAGAGGCTCGTAACCTAGTGTCATCAAGTACGGTACTTGCAATTGGCTATTGGAGCTATCGATCGAGGCGGGGGCGGAGTCATACCAGCTGGCCTATATAAGACGAGGACAAAGGCGGCGCGCCGCCTGTGTCATCCGCCATTTTGTGTGAAGCAAGGTGGCCTCCACGTTCCCTGAGCGTCTTCTTCGCTTCTGCCTCGACCGCCCCTTGATCACAGATATGTCTCGGGATCGGTTCCGGAGTCGCGGCGGCGGCGGCGGCGGCTTCCACCGGCGCGGAGGAGGCGGCGGCCGCGGCGGCCTCCACGACTTCCGCTCCCCGCCACCTGGCATGGGCCTCAATCAGAACCGCGGACCCATGGGTCCCAGCCCGGGCCAGGGTGGTCCCAAGCCCCCGATCCCGCCACCCCCTCCGCATCAACAACAGCAGCAGCCGCCACCGCAGCAGCAGCCGCCGCCTCAGCAACCGCCGCCGCATCAGCAGCCGCATCAACAACCGCATCAGCAGCAGCAGCAGCCGCCGCCGCCGCCGCCGCCACAGGACTCATCTAAGCCCGTCGTTCCTCAGGGACCTGGCCCTGCTCCTGGAGTAGGCAACGCTCCACCGGCCTCCGGCTCGGCTCCGCCCGCCACTCCCCCGACCTCTGGGGCGCCTCCAGGGCCAGGCCCGACCCCGACTCCACCACCTGCGGTCACCGCGGCGCCGCCGGGGGCCCCTCCACCCACGCCGCCGAGTAGTGGGGTCCCGACCACTCCTCCTCAAACTGGGGGCCCGCCGCCTCCACCCGCAGGAGGCCCGGGCCCCGGGCCTAAGCAAGGCCCGGGACCCGGCGGCCCCAAAGGGGGCAAGATGCCAGGCGGGCCGAAGCCCGGCGGTGGCCCGGGCCTAAGCACTCCCGGCGGCCACCTCAAGCCGCCGCACAGAGGCGGCGGGGAGCCCCGCGGCGGCCGGCAGCACCACCCACCCTACCACCAGCAGCATCATCAAGGCCCCCCATCCGGCGGACCAGGCGGCCGCAGCGAAGAGAAGATCTCCGATTCCGAGGTATTTCCTGGAGCAACGCGTCGGTTTTTCTAAGATGGCGGCGGCCCACTCCTCCTCCGGCTCCCCCTCCCCGGGTCCCCCCTCCCTCTCCCCCTCCCCGGACTCCATTTTGTTGGAGACCGGAAAGGGCGCTTGCGCGCGCGCTCGGCGGGGGTGGGGCCGGGCCTGCCGGAACGTGGGGACGAGGAGCCAGGGCCCGCTAATCAGCCCCGGGGTTGGCCACCGGCGCCGCCATTTTCTTGGCTTTGGGACTGGCGGAGAGTGTGGTTTCCGGAAGGAAGCGGTGGGAATTTATGACAGGCCTGTTAAAGCTCGCCCGTCCTGGGAGTCAGGGAAATGGAGAAAGTGAAGGCTAGGGTTGGAAACATCCGGGAGTTCTAGCCTTAAAAGCGCAAGGCACTTTTTCACTACTTAACGCAATTTAGATTTCTGTTTTGTGTGATTTAGATTTGTCGGGGGTACTCAGGATAAACCGCTGCCAAGATTGCTGATAGTCTCCTTGGAGGCGGGTGGGGAAGAATGTGTCTGTTCATTCTTACGAGCGTCCTGAATGATTTGGGGCTTTGCTTTTTTTTTTTAAGGCAGTGATTACTTTGGAAACTTTGTAAATGTTAAGGTGTAGTCTTGATTTTGGCCTCAAACGGAACAGAAAAGGAAGCATAAACAGTTTGGCAAAACTGAAAATTATTATTGCGTTTTCCTAGTTGGCTGAGGTCACTGGTGTCTGAAAATTCTCTTCCTCTTTCGTTAGGGATTTAAAGCCAACTTGTCTCTCTTGAGGAGACCCGGAGAGAAAACTTACACACAGCGCTGTCGGTTATTCGTTGGTAATCTACCTGCTGATATCACAGAGGATGAATTCAAAAGACTGTTTGCTAAATATGGAGAACCAGGAGAAGTTTTTATCAACAAAGGCAAAGGATTCGGATTTATTAAACTTGTGAGTGTAAATTTGATTTTATGTTAAAAGATTTTTTTGACTAGGGTAGGTAAGGTGTTTAATTTAATTACTTCATTTGAATGGTGTCAGGGAGGGCTGCATGAATAGGAGTAGAAGTTAGACTTAAAAAAAATTTCACAGTGGGCATCAGCTAATTTTAAGGTTATTAACATGTGTATCCTTGAAAATTTCAGGAATCTAGAGCCTTGGCGGAAATTGCCAAAGCTGAACTTGATGATACACCCATGAGAGGTAGACAGCTTCGGGTTCGCTTTGCCACACATGCTGCTGCCCTTTCCGTTCGTAATCTTTCTCCTTATGTCTCCAATGAACTTTTGGAAGAAGCCTTTAGCCAGTTTGGTCCTATTGAAAGGGCTGTTGTAATTGTGGACGATCGTGGAAGATCTACAGGGAAAGGCATTGTTGAATTTGCTTCTAAACCAGCAGCAAGAAAAGCATTTGAACGATGCAGTGAAGGTGTTTTCTTACTGACAACGTAAGTTGCCTCGTGCTTATTCTAATTTATATTAATTTGTAAGAGGAAGTTGAGGGAAAACTGGAACAAAGGTAAAATGGAATAATCTTTGTTATTATTAGAACGCCTCGTCCAGTTATTGTGGAACCACTTGAACAATTAGATGATGAAGATGGTCTTCCTGAAAAACTTGCACAGAAGAATCCAATGTATCAAAAGTAAGCTCTGAAACTTTTTTAATATATAAAAGTTAAATTGATATGTAATTCACCTATTTAAAGTATGTAATTCAGTGGTTTTTAATATGTTTGCAATGAAACTTCTGATAGTTTTTATTGTAAGTGTAAACAAATTTGTTCTAGTAATTTTTCAGTTTTGCTTAAACATGCAAAATTCTTTGAGAATGGGTATGCTTTTAATAAAAACCCCAGATTCAAGGAAAGTTTGGGCTTTTGGTTTCTGTGGTAGATACAGTTGCATGGATTCCTGTTTAGTCCTTGAAACAGTTTCATGATGTCTGGGTATCCTCATTTGCTTTGGTAAGGAATTTGGCTATAGATAAATAGAATTAGGAATTAAGGAAAGCTGCCATTTGTCTCCAGTGCTCTTGTTCTCTCTCTATATTCTGGAACATGTATTACTTTTTCCCTGAAGATATTTTATGTGAGTCAAGGTATTTTGGTCAGGGAAAGACAAGTTTATTTAAAGGAATTGGTAGTGTTTCTTAGGTGTAATCGTAAGTAAGTTCATGTTTAAATTCTGCATTGTCAGAGAGAGAGAAACCCCTCCTCGTTTTGCCCAGCACGGCACATTTGAGTATGAATATTCTCAACGATGGAAGTCCTTGGATGAAATGGAAAAACAGCAAAGGGAACAAGTTGAAAAAAACATGAAAGATGCAAAGGACAAATTGGAAAGTGAGATGGAAGATGCCTACCATGAGCATCAGGCAAATCTTTTGCGCCAAGGTAAAAGATCCTTTGCCTTTGACTGATAAGAGTCGTGATTTTTGAACTTAGTGCAATTTCATTAACTTGGTCCAAAACATTACTTCCAATATTCAGATCTCATGAGACGCCAGGAAGAATTAAGGCGCATGGAAGAACTTCACAATCAAGAAATGCAGAAACGCAAAGAAATGCAATTGAGGTAAAATTGTGTTATATTAGCCTTTGCTTTTGTGCTAACGTTTATATTCCAGGTGTTTAGAAAAAAAAGATGTATTCAGTTTTGCTGGGGAATCAAATGAAATACAGAGAGGTTAGATATTGTTAGTGTTGGTTTAATAGTTAAAGTGGAGGGGAGTGGATGTAGCTCAGTGGTTGAGCGCCTGCCTCCTATGTACGAGGTCCTGGGTTCAGTCCCCAATACTTCTAAAAAAGGGAAAAGAAAAAAATAGTTAATGGATGGAGTGTAAAATTTTCATATAAAGCTTTTTTTTATTTTTGACAGAATGCTCCCCTAGACTTGTAAAGTTTTTAGGCAAACTACTAGCTTTCTTGAAATTGACTTTTAAAAGATGTGGGTAACATTTTGGTTTATATCCTTGACGACTATTTCCAGGCAAGAGGAGGAACGACGTAGAAGGGAGGAAGAGATGATGATTCGTCAACGTGAGATGGAAGAACAAATGAGACGCCAAAGAGAGGAAAGCTACAGCCGGATGGGCTACATGGACCCAGTAAGTTCACTCTTTTGCAGTCTAATTGGAATTGTCTACAGAATTTGTGGGTACCTAGAATGAAGTTTTACCCAGTTAAATGAAAATGTAATGTCTCACGTTATAGCCATTATTTTCTATTCTCTTAATAGTTGTGTTATGTTTGACTTGTTTAGAGTTTTATCGGTTTTGCTCTTTTGACAGACCAAAAGAGTTCAATGGTTAGGAAGAGGCTTTAGAGGCTTTTTGATAAGTCTCAATAACTGGTTTTCTGAATATTGGTTTAAAAATACACTGTAGGCAATGAAAAAATTGCCTTATGCCTTTTTTTTTTTTTTCAAGTTTTGAAAATTTCTGTTCGTTTTCAAGAATGTGTGGGTATAGCACGCGTATATGAAAGGAGTTTTTTTTCTTTCAGAGAGAAAGAGACATGAGAATGGGTGGTGGAGGAGCAATGAACATGGGAGGTAAGCATGAAAATTATATTAACAGTGTTATAAATAGCAGTATTCTAGTTGAATTGTAACCGGCAACTTTTTTTTCCTAGATCCCTATGGTTCAGGAGGCCAGAAATTTCCACCTCTAGGTGGTGGTGGTGGCATAGGTTATGAAGCCAATCCTGGAGTTCCACCAGCAACCATGAGTGGTTCCATGATGGGAAGCGACATGGTAATGTATCTTGTGGGACGTAGTATGGAGGAAATTCTCATTTTCACTACTTATGTGTTTTTTTTTGTTTTGTTTTGTTTTGTTTTTTTTAAGTAGGTGACTGGACCTCTTTAGTTTTCCCCTATTGTATGTAAATTGTAATACTGAGGACTACTTTGGCAATGTAGAAAAACTCTGTGTGTGTGAATGTGTGTGGTAACCTAACCAGATAAGGTTGCCAGTGAGGAGTCAATGCTGTTAGTATGTGGAATTCTCTTTGGCAATAAATAGATTAGGTACTTTCCATTATACTTCTTGTGCACATCATGGCCCATCCAAATTCTAAATGTTAGATAATGTATCTGATTAGTCTACATCCAAGTGAGAGTAATCAAATGGCAAACTGTCATTCTTTAAGCTGGTATTTGCCATAAGTATGGATTAGACTTGTAGTTTAAAGCTTTAGACATGTTTTAGTGATGTGTAGGACTTTGACCTATATTTGGTGTGGCTTCTATCCCATGAAAAGGGAATTGTTCAGTGTTTTGACTCGTCGTTTCCCACTTGTTGGGCCTGTCCATAGGTATACCTTTTTAAAATTAACTGACATCTCTATTATGTTCTAGGGTAGCAAAAACCAATGATAATTGAAGCATACTAATAGTGTGCATTTGACCTGAACCCTCCTGATCCTAGCATGTTTAGCTGTATAGATAGCCTATCAAAATGCTTAAGAACAATTTAAGTGAATAGGTCTGAGTGGCTGTATTAGGATTTTACAATTCTTAGGAGGACTGCACTTTGGCTTAGGAGGTGGGTTTAGAGAGTGCATTTTCACAACTGAATTGAATCTGATTAGTTCACAGACTTGGCAAAGGAGGGAGCTGCTATGTGTAGCTCAATAGATTCATTTTAAAAAAGATTTACTATGGGGCCTCCATTTATTTAGTCTACTCAAGGTTTTTTAAGAATAAAAGGTAGAATTGTAAGTAGCTGGCTGGGTAAAATGTAATATTAGCTTCAAATTGAATTTTTAAAACATGTGGGTAACATTTTGGTTTATATGCTTCCTAAAAGGCAGAATTTGTAGGTATGTATCTAATTTGACTTGATGTTCCCACAGTTAAGGTTCTGTGGTTCATGTAGCTTCTGGGTATGAAACTGTGTTATATAATAACATATAATATAATTGTAAAACCCCCAAAGTTTCCTTTTTAGCTTTTTGAGATATACAGTATAATGTGCTAAAACCCGGATTTTTCTGAAGGATTTGAGAATAGTTAAAAGGATTAGGTTTCATTAGCCTTTTCAAGGAGCCCTATGGTATTTTGTAGAAAACATGTCAAAATTATGTATAGGAACAGTTAGTCCTTTCCTTGGAATACTCTCAGTAATTGGTCTGTTATTTTAAATGGAATATGGGAGACAGTTTAGGCTGCTGTGCTTGCATACCTGTAAGTTTCTTCTATTTAGGTACCTGTTTCTTAAATCTAGAAGTACCTAAAACTAGATGGAAAATGAATCCACTGCTTTATTGCAGTCATTTAAGCTTAGTTTTAATGCTGTTTGGGTGGTAACTAAAACTTGGAATCATAGCAAAGTATCAGTGGACCTAAGGGAGAGTTGGGCTGTTAATGAGGGTGGGCTGTATGTTCAGTAAACTTGATAGTACAGAACAGTGCTGTGAACATATTGTTTCTGGTTATACAGTGATGACTGAAGGTGATACACCTATAAGAATATGGCAACACAAGTTTTTTGATCAAGTTACTGTGCCGGTTAAGTGACTAAATCTTTTAGTCTTTTATGCTTTTTCTTTTTGTAGTCCGGTAGCATTTTGTTAAAACTTTCAACCTTTTAAGATTTCTGCACCTTAGCAGATGTGTCTTAAGATCTTGAAAAGCACAAGGTTTCTTATGCAGCACATACCACTAACTGGTGAGTAGGTCTTTGTCACTTCATTGAGTGAATTGAACCTGTCTGGTTGGGCTTGTTAGGCTTACTTGGAAATTAAATTTTCTGTTCAGACATTAAATTAGAGTTTTGCAAGCTTTTCAGTTGGGTTAATCTGATGTGAAATTTCTTAGAACTCATTTTGGAATGGGTTTTCACATCTGCACTAATTCTTAAATTTTTTAGCACTACAGGGAAGATCTATTCTTTGAAACAGGTGTATGAGAATGGCTCAAGTGGGAACATACCACAAGGCATGTATTACCGTAAACTAATTTTCAAATTACCCTTTTTTCCTTTCTATGTTCCCGGTACCTGTGGATCGACTCATTGGTGATTGTATCGACGAACGTTGACTACGGAACCTTCTAAAATATTTACTTAACACACATGGACATCAACTACATATAATGAACTGTTAATTACTGTTCCAATAGCGTACTGAGCGCTTTGGGCAGGGAGGTGCGGGGCCTGTGGGCGGACAGGGTCCTAGAGGAATGGGGCCTGGAACTCCAGCAGGATATGGTAGAGGGAGAGAAGAGTATGAAGGCCCAAACAAAAAACCCCGATTTTAGATGTGATATCTAGCTTTCATTCCAGTTTGTTTTGTCTTTTCTTGTTTAGATACCAACCTTTTAAATTCTTGCATTTTAGTAAGAAAGCTACCTTTTTATGGATGTTAGCAGTTTATTGACCTAATATTTGTAAATGGTCTGTTTGGGCAGGTAAAATTATGTAATGCAGTGTTTGAAAACAGGAGAAAAAAATTTTCCCTTTTTTTCCTTTTTTTCTTTTTCTTTTTTTTTAAACTGTATAATGTCCCTCAAGTTATGGCAGTGTATCTTATGCCACTGAATTCCCAAAGTGTACCTTTTTTTTTTTTTTACTGTGCTTCAAATAAATAGAAAAACAGTTATAATATTGATCTTCAACTTTGCCATTCATGCTTCTATGCACATTAGGCTAGGTATTCCACTTTGTTGAAAGCATGAGAGTGTCTAGGTCTTTGAATGGCATATGCCATTTCTGGGAAATGTATTTGGAGACTTAAGTATTGCTTTCTACAAATAACTACTCCCTTGTTTTAAAAAGAAGAAATGCATATTGAAGCAGTTTCATAATTTGATTTGTTTGGCATTATAGGAAGCAAGATGGTGCTAAGTATTTTTAAATGGTTATGTAAGCAAAGCTGAACTGTAAATCTTTATTCAGGAATGTGTATTAAGATTATGGAATGGGTGTCAGAACTATTGGTAGGGGAGAAAGAGTGGGTTTGGCTAAATGGATCTTTTATGGCCCTGTGAGCTGTCCTTTCTTTGCAAGTTACTGATGAAAAAGTGGAAAGATC